>JAOPUD010000140.1:2569347-2587803 GCA_027122715.1 Trisopterus minutus
CACACACACACACACACACACACACACACACACACACACACACACACACACACACACACACACACACACACCCACCCACCCACACCCCCTGTGCCCTGAGGATGGGTTTGCAGTAGCAGCTGCTTAGGATATGAGGTGAAGAACGAATCGAACGTTGTGAAATAAAAATGAATGCGATTCAGATGGTGTTTGAGAACATTCTGACCCAGCACACAGCACTACAGGACGGACACACTCCACTACATCTGGTATTGCTTTGTCTGCAGGACAAACAATATGTAATTCGGCCATCTAAAGTTAAATTTGATCTGTATACTGTTTAGTCATTTAGCAAGCAGACGCTTTCAACTGAATGACCACCCCCTAAGTCAATTTAGGGGGGGGGGGGGGGCTATGCAAACGCTATGCATATGTGTAGCAATTGCTGTAGCTGTAGCTCCTGTAAGATTAACATAGGCTCAGTAGAACGGGTTACGCCTAAAGACATGTCTAGTCCCAGCTGGTACAGGACAGACAGACTTCCCAGCAGCCCTTGGGGCATGCGGACCAGAGGAAGATGTCTTCAAATGGATCTGTTTCTCACCTTTGTTGCTGTCCACTGGTTTTATCTGGTTGTCTGGCGTCAGTGAGGGCTTGCTCTCCTTCTGAGGAAACATGACACAACTATTGTAAGTGGGACATTTTGAGGACAAACAGAACTATGGTCAGGCTTAGAGAACATTTTAAAACAAACAGAACCTAGGTCAACCTAATATTTTAATCCGGCCAGATCTGCGGTCACCCTTATTAGAGGACATTCCAAAGGTTAAAAACGAAACCAACGTCAACTTTGATATATGAAATTGTGGTGCAATTAAAAATATCTTTTGATGGCTTAAATGGTTTATTTAAGAATGGTAATCTAATAATGTGAGGATCCTGATGGTTTTCCTTCTGAAATTATATACTTTTAGGTACATTGTGGTGGGATAGAGAGAGAGAGGGACATAGAGACAGAGAGAGAGTGTTTACCGGGTCAGTCTTGCGTGTTCTCTTCATGATCTCCTCCAGACGCTAAGAGAAGAAAACAAAAAGCAAAAGATATCATATAAATCAATCGATGGGCAGGCAGCTCTCAGTGAACCCTGAGGCCTGAAGAGACCAGAACTGTGTACTGCACTCAAGCTCCCATCCTCATTTAAACGCACAGTTGTTTAAACCACAGCAGATGTACAAGGACTTTATGAAACATGTAATATCTCGTAAAGACCAGATATGGTAGGCCTCCTCTTCTAGCATTGTGAACGTTATTTCCACCTCAAAAATAACGATTATTCTGAATGCTAAAGGCCAACTCTCCTCTTGGCACGACTGTTTCCAATTAGAGAGAGTGACTCATCCTTCGGCCTGAGGCAGGATTCTCTGCCTTGCATGGCTGGAACCCCCCGGTCTCACGCTAACAAACAGCTCCTTGTGTCTCTTGTGAGTTTATAAATAAAGCTTTGAAGATGATGATGATGATGATGATGGTGATGATGATGATGATGCAGAGTCGGGCAGCTGATGATAGATTTACTAAAACAAGGTCCATATTACAATATGCTATAACAGTGTATGCTTGTTGTTCCTGTATTGATCAGTGTTTTACAGCCAGAGCTGTTATTAATTCAAAGCTTGGCTCCGTTGCAGGTGGCAAACTAGCATCTAGCATCATCTAGCATGTGTGGACCATTGGGGGGAAAATGAAAGAAAGAAAGAAAGAAAGAAAGAAAGAGAGAGAGAGAGATTTTTATTGCTTCTGTTTTTTAATGCTGTTGCTTTGGACATATTGTTCAAGTTTCTTCCATGCCAAGCAATGATTGTTTGGTTGTTAATTTGAAATTGATAGTGTGAGAGCGGGGACTGAGAGGAAAAAGAGAGGGAAGGGGAGAGAGAGGGCTTGGAGGCCAATATGTGGGAGACGCCAGATTAATAAAAATAACATAGTGTGTGTGTTTAAGGACGCAACGCTGGAGTCTCTTGTTGGTCCTGACTCCAGCTGTCCCCCGTAAAGACAGAAAGATGAGGAGTTTATTGGGCCGAAGATTCACACCATCATAGAACACTCTGTTACGGTGGACCCCAGGTTTACAGTTGTCTTTCAGGGTCAGCGTCTGTAGTAGTTGTATTGAGGTGTGTTGTCAGGGTTTGCTGTAGTTGTATTGAGGTTGTGTTGTAAGGGTTTGCTGTAGTTGTATTGAGGTTGTGTTGTCAAGGTTTGCTGTAGTTATATTGAGGTTGTGTCGTCAGGGTTCGCTGTAGTTGTATCGAGGTTGTGTCATCAGGGTTTGTTGTTTTGAGGTTGTGTTGAAGTGTCTAGGTTGTGTAGTATTCAGGTTGTGTTGGTGTGTACAGGTTGTGTAGTATTGAGGTTGTGTTGGAGTGTACTGGTTGTGTAGTAAAGCTGAGGAAGCCTCCTACCTTTTTCCGCTCCAGTCTTTCCTGCTCCTCCTTCTGGAAGTGTTTCTCTCTCTCCAGACGCTGCTTCTCCGCCTCCTCCCTTGCCCTTGCCTCCACCTCCTCCTTCTACACAAACGCACACACGCACACACACACACACACACACACACGCCATTATTGTGGAGAAACTGACGTAACAAGACCTCTTATCGAGGGAGGGGCTGATTATTGTTGACTTTCTCCAAAGTGTTACTTCTCAGTCTATATTTAAAGGTGTATTTTAAGCATTTACGGGCCTCTGGATGAAAGCCGTGTTATTATGCCAAGCCACATTGAAACACCACATTGCTGCAATTCCCACTCTCTCCACCAGATGGGGTCAAATTCAGCTATGCCTACATGACCAGTTATACGATGATGATGAGACCGTCTGCTGGGTAATACTGCATGACTGGCCTCATCCCATGCCTTGTCTCAGTGGGTTGTGGGGAGTTTACAGTTCTTTGTGGAAAGTGAACAGGTACAGTATTTTTCCACTGCAGGTAAGCTAGGTTCACCTCCATGTGTAAGCATTGTTTACCTGTTCATGTAAGCTAGGTTTACCTGTGCAGGTGAGGTGTGTGTAAGTAAGTGTGTTTACCTATAGAAGTAAGCTTGGTGTACCTGTTCTGTTGAGGTGTGTGTAAGGTGTGTTTACCTATAGGTGGTGTGTGTAAGCTATTTTTGCTCAAGCCCCTTTCACAGATGCTGTTTTACCCTGCAAAGGTCTGGATGGTTTCCTGTATGGGATCATGTGTGAATGGGAACAGGGGTATTCCTGGAAATCTGCACAATCAATTTGCCTGCCTCATGACGTAGTAACATTTCCGGATCACTGCCTGTACAGATGTGTTGTGAATGAAAGTAGTCACATGGGCGGTAGAGGCACACAAAGAGTTACGTCATTTGACGTTAGACTCTCTCACAAAGAGCGAGCCAACCAATCACAAGACTCCACTGAGGACGTGAAATGAAATCAGCAACTGTTTATCCTAACGAGCCACTGCTTATAGCGTGATCGTGTTATCATTATTACATTATAATTATTTGTACAGCTTCTAATGTTTGCAAACAACCTTTTTTCTGGACAGGTTCCGAAATAAGGGAGCTCCTCTCAGTCCGTTTGGGGAAGCTGGCCCCCATGCGTATAGAGTGAGTGTGCCAATGCCACTGCTCTGCTGAGGGCGGATTGGAATCCACCACTGTTTATCTTCATGAGTCAATGCTTTGGAGTGACCCGCTAACAATATTAACACAGCTTCTTTTCAATTTTTTCTAGAAAGGGGACATGTTTCAAAATAAGGGAGCTCATTACCGCCATCTACTGCTCTCCTGGGCCATATTCCAGCACTGTTGTATCATGTAAATGGACACAATACAGACATTTCCCTGAATGTAGCTACATGTGTGAATAGTATTACTCAGTTACGGTGCCGGCAATGTTATCCCAGTAAATTAGTGTAAAAGGGGTTGTTCTCCAGGTAACTTAGTTTCACCTCTTCTGTGTGTAAGGTGTGTATATATATATAGATAAATTGGTTTACCTGTCCAGGTAAGCTGTGTGTACGGTGTGTTTACCTCTACAGGTGTGCCAAGTTTACCTGTCCAGGTAAGCTGTGTGTAAGGTGTGTTTACCTGTACAGGTGTGCCAAGTTTACCTGTCCAGGTGAGCTGTGTGTCAGGTGTGTTTGCCTGTATAGGTAAACTGAGCTGTATAAGGTGTGTTAACCTATACAGAAGGTAAGCCAGGTTTACCTGTCCAGGTGATCGGTGCGTAGGGTGTGTTTACCTGTCTGAGAAGGAGCTCCTGCTCCTCCTGCTCCACCTTGGCTCTCTCCTGGGCCTCCTGCTCATCCTGCAGCCGCTGCATCTCCTCTCTCCTGCCCTGCTCCTCCGCTGCAGCCCTGGCCTCCTCCTCACGCCTCCTCCTCTCCTCCTCCTCCCTAACGAGTCTCTCCTCCTGCAGTACCCTGGCAGGAGGAGGAGAAGGAGTACCATTAGGACACATACGTGTAATATTCATGTTGAGTTAATGTCAGTTCCATCATGCAACTATTCTTACATCAATCAAATACGTAAGTAATAATAAATAAATACATTTTGTCTCAAACTTTTATAATTTATCAAATTGACCAGAAAGTTTAAATGAAGACACTACTTGCAGTTTGTGTGTGTATATACAGTATGTGTGCGTGTGTCTAGCACCCACGTGTGTAGCATGCTTGCATGTGTGTAGCCTGTGTCCGTACGTGTGCATGCATGTATTTAGTGAATGTGTGTGTGTTGAGGTCTGACCTGTCCCTCTCCTCCTGCTGCCTGCGCTCCTCCTCGTCCTTCTCCCTCTGCTCCCTCGCCTGGCGCCGTCGCTCCGCCAGCAGACGCCCTGCCTCCTCGCGGTCTGTGGTCCCCCCGGTCGCCCTACCTACGCCTGGCGATGTCGCCGTGTCGCCCCCGGGCGACCTCGCAGCTGATTGGCTGTGCAGGGAGGCCGGGGTGGCGATGGGCACACTAGATTGTGCCATGGGGGCGTGGCTCACCGTAAGGGTGGGAACGACAGGGGAGCCTGTTTGAAGAGACAGGAACACAGTTTATATCATGCAGGGAGGAGGGGGGGAGAGAGAGACCATGATGGAGACAGAGAGAGAGACAGACAGAGGGAGAGAGATGAGAGGAAGGAAGAAAGAAAGGAGAGAGAGGGTGAGAAGGCCGGAGACCGAGAGAGAGAGAGGACAGAGAGAGAGACAGAGAGACAGAGACAGAGAGGCAGAGAGAGAGAGACAGAGAGACAGAGAGACAGAGAGACAGAGACAGAGAGGCAGAGAGAGCGACAGAGAGAGAGAGAGAGAGGCAGAGAGAGAGTGAGAGAGACAGAGAGAGAGAGACAGACAGACAGAGGGAGGGAGATGAGGGTGAGAAAGGCAAACGGAGAGAGAGAGAGGGTGAGAAAGACAGAGAGGGAGTGTTGACTCACCCCTCCTGGGTTCGGGGGTGTTGGGCCGGCGGTCCCGGGTCCGCCCCAGGGGCACCGGGGAGGGGGAGGAGCCGCGGTGCTCGATGCGTACAGGGGTCATGGCCCGTCTGGGCCTGTGCTTGGGGGTGGAGGGGCTGGCCCTGCCGGGGGTGGAGGCCCGACCGGGAGGGGTCCGGCCAGCGCTGGCCCGTCCGGGGGTGGGTCTGGGGGAGGAGGGCCTGGGAGAGGAGGTCCTGGGGGAGGAGGGCCTTGGAGAGGAGGTCCTGGCGGACGCGGGGGAGGAGGGTCTCCCCTTGGGGGTACCGGCAGGGAAGTCTGGGCGTTGTCTTGACAACGGACTGGGGCTGAAAAAACACACATCGTTTATCAACAGCTGGATAATGAGATGGACATTTTAACCGACCAATAAAAGAAGCTTCATAGTTAGTCTGGAGTGTGTACTCTGGATCTTGTACTCAGATTTAGTTACGTTTAAGGATTGTTGGGTTGAGTCTAAGACAAACACAGTTATTGTTGATTCTGGTTGGCTGGGGGAAGTAGCCAATTGGCACACCATTTGGCATACATTTTGGCCAATTGAGGCTTAAGGTCACTAAGCACCAATATAAGCACAACGGCAGAACGTGCCTTTGTAGCCCAGCCTATAGTTGGTTATGCAACAAGTGAAAAAGCAATGACATCATTGCTCCAGGGGAGGATGACCTCACAGCTAACAAACAAACACAACTACATCTCTCAGATAGAGAGCATCACGGATGCTTTACAGCACTCTGAGGGGGAGACGTCCGTGAGAGAGAGACACGGAGGGACGGAAAGAAAGAACAAGAGAGATCCATCAGAGGGAGAGTGGCCTTGTTGAGTCACTCAGTCACTTAGTTGTCCTGTCTCTTAGCCCTGGGGGGTCCATGGGGGGGGGGTTGGTGAGTGAGTGAGAGAGGGAGGGTGAGAGTGAGAGAGAGAGTCTTGGTGTACCTGGGGTCTGGTCTGATCCGCATGCTGGGCATAGATTGTCTCTTCTTCACCACCTTCTCTTTGGCCAGAGAGCTCTTCTCCTTCTCGTTCTCTCGCTCCTTGTCTCTCTTCTCCTTCTCGTTCTCTCGCTCCTTGTCTCTCTTCTCCTTCTTGTTTTTGTCCATCTGGAGGAAGAGAAGCAAGTGCACAGCCTTAAGAGAAACGATGGTCCAGAGGAATCTCATTCAGACTACGACAGTCATTCAGATTTTTTCTCTCAATATTGCTCTGTTCAGTGTACAAAACATTGAATAGAAAATATATGTGACACAAAATATTAGCGTCGCTAAATGAGCAATGTGGCAATGCTAAAATATAGAATGTTTTCCTTTTCCTCCCACTCCACTCTCATGACTTTTATTTGAATAAGGTATTTTTTACATTACAAGGCAAGCACTACACCAACCATATTTACAGTTCTATTCATACATTCATCCTTTCAACTTTAAACTCTAATTCTACTTTAAATTTGGATAAAATAGATTCTTTGTTTCTTTATCTGACACCTGTGCAGGTGACGGATAAACACACAAAGAATCTAGAATTGAAAGTTCTGGTCCATTTCTATTTTATCCGCGTAGAACTTAGTGAGTGTGGCCCCGGGCAGCTTGGCGTACCGGCGTGGAGCTGTGTCTCCGCGGGGCGATGTCTGGTGAGCTGGCGGTCACGCCCCAACGCTGGGAGCACCGGTGGAGCTGCCGGTGGAAACAGGGCGCCAGCGGGCTGGCCGACGCCGAGCGCGGACACAGAGGGGATTCTGGGTAGGATGGAGACGGACGACAGCGTCACTCAAGCATCGTAGCGTAGTTGTATGAGTACAAGTTGTAGTAATCAGTAACTAGCAGAAGTATTCATTGGTAGAAGTTGTAAGTCGTGCTCGTAGTAGACATAGCAGTAGTAGTGGTGGTAGCAGTGGTTATAGTTGGTCGTAGTTGTAGTAGTTTAGTGAGGTTAGTATTAATAGTTCAGGTCTTAAAACTGAAGGTAGTATTTATTCTTCAAGTCTTCTGAATTTGTAGTTGTCCAAAATAAAGCCTTAGAATTGTATTGCTTCTTCAAGTCATCAATGTCTGCAGTTCATAAAAGTAAAGCCTGAAGTTAGTACCGGTATTTAAGTCGTCCATGTTTGAAGTTCTCCAAAAATAAACCCTGAAGTTAGTTGAATTTATTCTTCTGTGTCGGTCATGTGACTCACGAGAGTCCTTCCCATTGGCCAGGACGCTGGCGGCGCTGCGACTGCGGGCCAGGAAGGCGAGGGTCGGGGTCATCAGTCGATCCACCACGCTGCTCTCCCAGGGACTCAACGCCAGACTACGGTCTGCAGCAGAGGACAAACAACCTCATGTTAGACCAGCAGACTGCTGGTCTCATAAGCTTGTGTTCGGAGAACACCACTGACCATGTGTCAGCAGAAGATGGTTGGATCTCTATTATCGTTGATACAAACACCAGATTGAAATGACCCAATTGTCACATTGATTCCGATTGCTTAGAAGACAGCGGAAGTAAAAAAACAGAAGATACCAGAGGATAGGAGAGCAGAATATACAGTATCTCTGGCCAGATGATAGAGCACTTGACCAGAGAGATTCAGTCCAACATGGCGTGACAGTTGTGTAGTATTCTTTGTATGTTTGGTAGGGGTAGACCATCAAAACATGACATAATTACAAGAACATTCAGTTATCAACAGCATCTAAACACTCACTTTCTGTCATGCAAGGAACAGTTGTGTGGGTGGAATGGAAATGAAATCAGGGGCTCATTCCAGGGGAAATCACAGAGCAGGTATGAAATGTCAAACACCAAAACATGAAAACACCAAAACATGAAATCACCAAAACGACACAAATAAAATGAACCCTGAGACGGAACATTCAAATAATGATACAAGTTTGTAGTGGATACAAAAAAAAAGTTACACAAATCCCCAACACCAACAACAAAAACCCACAAAACCAAATTGGGGGACGGATGGTAGGTTTGGACCAGGATCAAAAAACATACAGGGAGGTGGATTGGCTGATCAAACATCAAGCAGGATTGTGATTGGCTGATCAAGGAGCGGGTGGGAACATCCGGGGGAGCGAATCAACGCAACAGAACTGAAACAATAACCACTTGAAGCAATGGAGGCGCGGGCGGGTGATTGGTTGACAGGGAGAGGTGCCGGCGGTTGATTGGCTGACATGGGGTCTCCTCAGAGACGGTCTTACTTCTGTTGGGGGAGGTCCAGAGGGTGGCGGAGGACTTGGACAGACGCTTGTTGAGGACAGAGTCCGCGTGATTGGTCAGGTTGACCGCCGACACCGAGCACCCGCCTGGGAACCGAGAGAGCGCCGCACACAGGGGGTCACACCGGGACACTTCCTGTAGTGTCCCAC
This sequence comes from Trisopterus minutus, assembly GCA_027122715.1. Taxonomy (NCBI): domain Eukaryota; kingdom Metazoa; phylum Chordata; class Actinopteri; order Gadiformes; family Gadidae; genus Trisopterus; species Trisopterus minutus. Next base: position 2,578,171 of record JAOPUD010000140.1, read on the forward strand.
CGGGACACTTCCTGTAGTGTCCCACCGGGACACTTCCTGTAGTGTCCCACCGGGACACTTCCTGTAGTGTCACACGGTGACACCGGGACACTTCCTGTAGTGTCACACCGGGACACTTCCTGTAGTGTCCCACAGGGACACTTCCTGTAGTGTCACACTGGGACACTCCCTGTAGTGTCACGGTTAAACCCTTCCCCTGCACACATAGACCCTCATGATGAACCAACACACACACACGCACGCACGCACGCACGCACGCACGCACGCACGCACAGACACACACACACACACAGGGATGGTACACATACATGATGTCTATAAGCACACTCAAACACACACAAAAACACACACAGCTTGTATTTTAACTGCCAGGGTATCGATGGGAAATCCAGTGTGTAATTTATTGTGTCCACTCAAAGGAAAACCCAGCCCCTTCGGAAAAAAAATACCATTCCAAATCATTACAAACATACAGGGAGAAACATTGAAAGAGATTTAAAATTGGCTGTTATAGTACAACAATAATACTGTATCAATCATTTTAGAAGCATAAAACCCACTGCTTGCTTCACCGGCCCCTGATATTTAAGGCTTTTAATAGTTATAATAAATAGTCAAATGTTGAATGTCAGAGCCAGGAACATTGATGGTCTGTGAAAGAGCTGCTTTCATTCCTGGATCTACTAAGCTCTAAGGACCCTCTATCATGTGCAAGCACCTGACTCTTGTGCATCCTCCTCACATTACAAGCCATTTGAATTAATCCCTATAGAGGTATAACAAGTAGAAGTGTCCACCCAAAAGCCTGGTAGATAGATCAGCCTTCCAGCTGGTACAGCAAACACAAACATGTCTCCATCCAATAAAATAATATCCTTAAAATACATTTCTGTGAGCAGTTTAATCAAATAAACAACACTGCTGCTAAAGGGGGGTTACGGTGAAGGTATTAAATATAAAATCACAGATTAATAATTTTCAACAGGCAGCAGCCTGCGACCCCAAACATTGGGGTGTGAGAGTGGAGCTGGGTCCGTCTGTATTGATGTTACACAACGTGTGTGTGTGTGTGTTAAGTATGACATGGCATGTATCATGTATGACCTACGCATGACGTACCTATGTAGGCCGTACACATGACTTTATCCCATTGTGTTCATCACGCCTAAGTATGATGCATGCATGACACACACATGTGAAGTGTCGATGACATTAGTGCAACGGGGCACATGCTTGACCCATCTACGATGTGGCTGCAGGTGCGTATACTCATGACGTCAGCGTGAAGTTGTGTGCAGTGAGTCCCACTCACTGTCCTTGTGGCCCGGGTTCTGGCCCAGCCCTCCAGCCCACGACCATCTCTGCTGCCGGATCTCAGCCCAGCTCTTCTTCACCGAGCGCTGGACAGCCGCCTCGTAGCGCTCCTGCAGCAGCGTGGCGTTTAGTGTGTTAGAGGACCGTTATTTAAAACCACCCACTCATCTCATTCATCTCATTAAAAAAGGCTCTTGTGTTGAGTCATTACATCAAATGGCTCAGCATGTGGCAGGTCACTAAATAACCACTTAAACACCTGTGCAATGACGTCACAGTCTGTGTTCTGACATCAATGTACCTAGTAATGACAATGCAGTATATAGTTATGACATCACCAAACCTCGTTATGACATTGCATTAACTATTTATGACGTCGAAGTGCGTGGCTATGACATCACTATACCTAGTTGTGATGGTGCAGCACATAGCTATGACACCACAGTACCTGTTATGACACCACTGTACCTAGTTATGACGTCGCAGTACACAGTTATGACGTCACAGTACCTGTTATGACACCACAGTAGCTGTTATGACGTCGCAGTACACAGTTATGACGTCACAGTACACAGTACCCGGTTATGAAGTCGCAGTACACAGTTATGACGTCACAGTACCTGGTTATGATACCACAGTACCTGGTTATGACATCACTATACCTAGCTATGCCTTTGCAGTACCTTGTTCTTCTCCAGCTTCAGCTGCTGTCTCTCCTCCAGGGCACAGCGCCTCCTCTCTGCCAGGAGCCGCTGCTCCTCCAGTCTCCTCCTCCTCTCCTCCAGCTGCTGGTCCCTCAGCTGGCGGGCACGCTCCTCCTTCTCCTGCCAGTGGCTCTGCTTCACCGCTGGGGGGACACCAGAGGAGCAGGAGGTCAGGAGGAACATGCTTCATTCAACATTCAGTACCTCCACCTCTAACCTCTAGCCCCAGAACCTCCACCTCTAACCTCTAGCCCCAGAACCTCCACCTTTAGAATCATGAATCATTACTTTGAAAGAACCATATGAAATTGTTTGCGAAAGGTTCCAAACTTGGGAGTAAACGTTTTTCTGTCTGCTGTATTACATATAGCCCTTTAACAGATGCTTTCATCCAAAGTGGATGTTGTTGTCTAATGGCTGTATTCCACCTCCTCTACCATTTCCTCTGCAGGGAAAAATAAATTCAATTACTGGACTTTTCCCGAAGACCACGGCATTACTGTGACACTTAGCGTAATCACATCCCCCCCTTACCTTCACAACATAAACTTTATGGTTAGGTACTGTGGTACTGTGGTACCTAACCATAACACAATTGAGTGAGTCATCTACACAACTACATATACCCCCTCAGCACAGGGTTCAGGGGTGCTTACCTCTAATCCTGTGTCCCTCACTCACCGCTAACTCTAAACCCGTCCACTAACCGTTCGGTTGGGATTCTTGTTGAGAAGCTGAAGCTAGATGGATCATTGTTATTAGGGATGCACCGTACCACCTTGGCACTGCAGAGTACTACACTTTCATTGATGGACGCAACGTGCGTGTCCACAGGGATACCATATTGACATATTAGCTTTCCCTCTGGGGATTTCCACTCCAATATTGCTACTTTCATGATATTTCATCCATGCATTCCATGTGTTACAATAAGAAGCAGTAGTAATATATATAGTGGTAATTGACTAACTCAAATAAATGTTATTGCTGGTGTTATATTACAATGTAGACAACCAGTAGGACCACAACACAACACATGAAAACGATTACTACATGCTACATATGATGTTATTAGACATGAACACGGGACAACGGAATGAATGGATGAATGCGTTGGATGAACCGTAACTGGTCTGAATAATATTTACTGATCATCGATTGACGAGTCATCAATACCTCCACCGACACCACAAGCACACAGGTGGGCAGGGCTTACCTTGTATCTGGCCCAGCTCTTCTGCAAAGGGGGCGGGGGGAGACAAGAGCAGCTGTCAATCATGCAAGGCATGCTAGCGTGGAGCAGGCAGCTCAGTGCTCACATTGTAGATCAACACCATGCGTCGCATTGTTCCCATGATGCATTGACTTTATCCGGTACACCAATACTTTACGGACATTTTCCTCACCCAATAGCCAAACTTTAAACATGTTGAACCCCCAAACCAAAATGTAATGTTTAATTCAATACTTTTTAGAATATGAGAATTTAATCACACATAAACAAATATTTTGTAGTGCATTATGGGAATAACCACCTGGATATCTTAAGGAAAATGTGTCAAGTGTAAAACAGTGTGAACCCTTTGTTGGCAACAAAAAGTAGGATTGTAGTTTTCAATAAAGCTTTGCGGCCCATCCGCCATGCAGGTTAAACAGTGAGTGCGGTAGCCTTACAGAGCCAATGGGAGCTGAAGGTGTTAGAAGCTGAGCCAACACCGTTAACAGTAGCTAGACCGAGTTGTACCAGTGAGCAGTTGAGCATGCACAAAGAAAGCATGGTGCTTGACCACCTATATCCTAGGTTTGTGCTGTTGATTAAAAGTGACATATATCCCATAATGTTCTCCTGCGTATGGAGCATTCCCTCTTTATCTGAGAAATAATTCTTCCTGATCCACGCGCCGCCACCAGGCGGAGCTGTCCCTTCACTCTGACTCACCCAGATACTTGGCCTTCTCCTCCCGTCGCGCTCTAGCAAGCAACTGCCTGTCATCAGACTTCACTAAATCTGGAGAGAGAGAGAGTTAGAGAGAGAGTTAGAACAAATGATGAATTTACTGCAAACACGGATCACATGGCACATGACCCACCTGGAAGAGTCATGGCATCAGAGGAGCGTTTGTTTCGTAGGCTTTAAATAGCAGGTGTGTGGGGTTTCTGATACTAAACAATACATCAATAAAAACCAGAAGAAGCTCCACAGAATGCGATCTGCAGTTGGGTGGTTCATTCAGGCTCACACACACACATACACTACACACAAATACAAAACAGGTTAACATTGAAATCTACAGATTCTTATGCTTTGGTGGTAATGACACCTACATGTATCTGTCCTGTATCCAATACCTCATACCCCTGAACCCAACTTATCCTATCATCTTTCTTTTTATCATCTTTCTGGTTTCACCGAATGTTGACCCATCTTTAATCTTCAATAATCTTCTTCAAAACAGATCGACACAGAGGGCTGGTTAGTGATGTGGAAGACGTCATGCGTGTGTGAGCGCGTGTGTGCAAGCGTGTGTTCAGTTCCTAGAGAGCATTACATCATCACTACATCCTTCCCTCCCTCCCTCCTCCATCTCTCTCCCTCTGCCAACATCCCTCCCCTCCATAGCGTATGTTTCAGCAGAGACAGGGAGTCATCATTATGTCTACTGAGGCGGGACATCACCCCCCCCCCCCTCCCACTCCCAGCAGAAGCCTGACCCACTTTGGTATTAATACACCTCACGTGCGCGGCGCATTGCTACCTAGAACGCCCTGGCAACCTCACATGCAGAGGGCCGCGTGTGTGTGTGTGTGTGTGTGTGTGTGTGTGTGTGTGTGTGTGTGTGTGTGTGTGTGTGTGTAGGTGAAGTGTGTGTTAAATCCCATAAATCCCTGAAACAGACTCACAACTGTACCCACCCATTGATAAGCATGTGCAGGTGATACAAGAAAGGCTGGCTAGATGGATGGATGGATGATAAATAAGGGGTTGATGATAGATGGACAAGCAATGCTACTAGCTGATTGGAGGAGTTGGTCCTGTCTCTATTGCGAAACATCATGGGTGTATTTTGATTGGAACCGAAGACTCTCCAACAGCTTTAAAACACTGTGGTCACGTAGCTAACGAAGCACTATGCTAAACACAGAGAGACAGGAGCCAACTATGGCGCTGGCGCCAGATTCTTGAGTGGAGCCTTGTTTAGCAACATTTTGACAAACAGCAGCCCAACCTAGTTTCTATAAAAACTTCAGGAAAGAGCGCAGAATATCCTCTAAGCTTTAGAAAGACCTGATTAGAAGGTTATTTTGATACTCTTTTTTATCTTTGAGCTGCATAAAAATAAACCGAGATTGTACATCTCAATAAAGTGCATTCTAACCTCAAAATCTAATTAAATCAACACGATAAGAGCTTTATACATAGGAGCACAAAAGGCAAACTATTCCCGATGATATTTTCAGGATGGCTTGAATGTGGCTTAAACTTTAACGGAACCTGTGATGCTAACCATAATACATTAATTTAAATCCATGAAAATAGATTTAAATAAATACGTTTGGTCTGGTACAGTTAAGCCTCACAAAACCTTTGTCAAGCATTATTTTAGATTGTCTAGGCCGATTCTGACATTTGGTCAGTAAAAACGCATGAAGTAAAATGAAACAACAATTAATTAACTATAGTGGTGTAACCGGTAACAATAATATTGTTACCGGTTACACCAGATATCAATAACCACAGCAGGGTTAATGGTAAGGTGGTAACAATACACCATTAACTATAATTAAGCCTGACAATGCCAATGAGTAATTTGTGAATACACATTAGTAGTAATCTTCTTCCATTATGAAAATGCCTCAAAGGAACTCCTCTGTACAATATAAAATCTGCCCCACATAAGATAAACTGTTGTGATGGCCCAACCCGGGCGGGGTTGGCCATCAACCTGCTGGAAATCAGCCTGACCAGGAGTGGGGGCCCGAACCATGCGCCAGAGTAGACAAACATGAGCTTGCAGTTTCCCTGGCTGGGTAATGCGGTACGGCCCTATTCAATGGGCCGCAGGAAGCTGACAGGTGAACGTGGAGGGCAGCCCTTACCTCTATTGGACCGGTGGAGGGGGGAGGCGGGAGAGGCGGGGGAGGCAAGGTCAGGTTTGGGGGTCGGGGTCCCTGAGCGTCGGAGCGCCTCCATCTTGGAAGACGGCCCTCGTCTCCGCGACGGGGACTCGGCCTTGGCGGGGCAGCTCTCTCCCTCGGGATCGGGGCGAACGAGGCTCACTTCAGGTGCTGGTTTAGAGAGTGAGAGAGCGAGATAAAGTGTGAGATGAAGGTAACAGCAGAGAGTTGTCGAAGTACAGCTATGACTCGACCGGTCTGGTCTGTCTTCATTCCAGCTGGGGGCCTTGTGTAGCTCCTCCAAGACGACATGACGACACATGAGTTTCTGTGTTTTTGACGCTTCGTCATGCAAAAACTTTGGGTAATGTTTGCGACAGGCAGTTTCTCATGGTTGTGACCGGCTGAAAGGTGTGTCTTTTTAAAAAAACTGAACGTAGAAAAACAGGCACCGCTGTTTCACAGAAACACCCAGAGGATATTAGCAGGTGGGGTTTCTGGGAAAGAAACAGTCATTTGTGAGAACATGCAGAAAGAGAAAATGTAAACACTAGGTTCCGCCCCTAATAACCAAAGGAACCATAGGATGTAAAAACAGAGAGAGCCAGAGGTACTGGGTTCTACCAAACACAACCAGAGGTACTGGGTTCTACCAAAAACAACCAGAGGTACTGGGTTCTATCAAACACAACCAGAGGTACTGGGTTCTACCAAAAACAACCAGAGGTACTGGGTTCTACCAAACACAACCAGAGGTACTGGGTACTACTAAACCTAAGACCCACAGGCTTGGAAGCCAAAGGATGCCAAAGCTGTAATTCCACAATAACAGCCCGATAGCTGATCAAGAAACAAGACAATCAGAGTCATTGTTCTACAGGATCATGGTTTATGCAGCTCTTTAGCCACATTATGTACCGTGACAAATCTAATTCCACACTCTGATGTGGAGCACAAGATAACAGTCCTTGAGTCCTCATTCTTCTCAAACCATTCTCTGACAGATGCTTACTGAAAGACCTGAGATAGAGGTAAGCGATAGAGAGGTAGAGATGAAAGGGAAGGGACCGACAAACAGACCGATGTTCTCAGGAGCAAAATAACCACATAACCGCATAAGAATCTCATCCTTAACAGAACTCAGAGCTTCTGGTAGATAAAGAGTTATATTTGGAACGTCTTGCTATGCACTTTAAATTATTCAAACTCTATGAAAGCTTGGCAGTGGTGAGAGGCTGGGGTGTGAATATTTACGACCAACGTCCTGCTACTGAAAGAGCTTTGGACCACCGGAGAAGCAGCACCTAGACCGTGGAGGCTGTTAGCTTTAGGGATATGATTAGGTTAGAGATGGTTCAGCTATAAGGCTGAGCTATTAGGGTTCGGCTATTAGAGTTGGTTAGGTTGAAGTTACTTAGAGATTATTACGTTTAGCTATGTTATAGGTAATAAAGTTTGGGTATGAGGCTAGTGATGGTAAATGGTTAAGGTAAGAGTTGGTTATTAACAGATACGTTTACGTATGATGTTATAGGTGGTTAAGTTTAAGTATAGGGTTAGAGAAATGGTACAAATAGATATTCGATAAGAACATTATTTGAAGTCATTGGATTCAGGTACAGACATCGGCGAAAGTAGTGCATCATGGGAATAACCACCATTGCACCTCTGTAGTAAGCCTCAAGCCAGACCACAAACAGGCTTCAGCATCAGAAGAACCTGTGAGGGCGCTGGCTCTCCTTGACCCCTGAACCGTGATGATGTATAGATCATCAATCTGCTCTCTGTGCTTTATGGTTTATGGTTTGCATCCAGGGAGAACTGGCTGACCTTAGCTCTGCTCACAGAAACGCAAGTCATTGTCTGGGACAAGAGAAGCTAGCATCTTCGTCTCTAAGACGCGAGAGAGGACAAACAGACAGACAGGGCAACCAGACAGGCACGACTGCATGTGTCTAGTTGTTTTCAGTAGCTCAGCTCTGACACACAGAGGGTCTGTCTGTGGTTAGATCAGCATTCCTCTGGTGTTGCTGTGAGAGACGAAAGCTATTGTGGAGGTCTCTGCTCTCTGGAGGTCAGCCAAGACCCTGCAGAACCAAGACCAGGACCGAGACCAGGATCATGCAGAGCCAAGACCCTGCAAAACCGAGACCGGGACCGAGACCAGGACCACGCAGAGCCAAGACCCTGCAGAACTAAGACCAGGACCGAGACCAGGACCATGCAAAACAAAGACCCTAACTATGTACAGGGAGTAACCAGGACCTTGAGATCCAAGACTAAAGGGCTCTGTATGGTTCCAAGTTGATGCAACGCAAGGGGGTTACGGACCCCTTACGTCCTTGCGGACCCTCCTTGCATACACCGCAAGGGCCTGACGTGCGCCTCCCAAAAATTGACTCAGAACCATAAAGGTGCACGACTACGTGGAAGTGACTGTGTGGTCATTGCAGTTTGTGAACGTGGGACCATAATCAGCCCTTAAAGGTACCCAATGTACTTAAAAAAGGTGTTGATGCTACCCTGAAAATAGCCCAGGTCTCTGGACTCTCTCTGAAAAACGCGCCCCCCCCAGCAACCACCTGTGCCCTTGTACAATATTATAATTAAAACCCCTTTATTCCCACGGAGGTCGATATCACCAACAAAACAAGCAGCTGTGTGTCCTTTTTAATTTTCGACTGGGGTGGTGTAAAGTCGATTACTATTACTGTGAATCCTGATAAACAAAGTACACAGTACAGTATCAGATCCCACTGTATTTACTCTACACTTCCCGTCATCAGGATCAGGAACCCATCGGGAGTACAAACAGAGACGGCTGGGTCGGTGCACTGACCGAGGGGGTGTGGCTAACTGGTAGAGGTGGGGTGACTTACAGATCGGGGTGGCAACTAGGTACGCGTGGGCATTGCTAATCATGTTATACAATATAGCATGTGTGTGTGTGTGTGTGTGTGTGTGTGTGTGTGTGTGTGTGTGTGTGTGTGTGTGTGTGTGTGTGAGGTGAGAAAACGGGTGCAGAGATGATAGAATCAGTGGGTCTATCACATCCATCATGCAGATAGAGAGTGTTGAGAGGAGAGCAGAGCAGAGGAGGAGAGGATAAGAAGATAACATCGTCATGCTGAGAGGAGATGAGAGAGGACCAGAGGAGAAGAGAGGACAGAAATCGTTTAGGTCTCTGACAGCCTCTGCTGTAACAGCAGCATTTGACCCAGAGAGATGGAGCAGAATATAAATTAGTTTCCTAAACTTTAGTGCAATCTCATCACATTGGTTCAAACGGAACAAATGAAGCAAGACATAGCAAGCAGCCAGGGCTCCGTCATCAGCGTAATGTACTTTGACCTGAAAGAACCTCCACACAGACACACACATGCGTGTGCACACACACACACTAACACACTAACAAATACAGACGCACACACATACACACACACACACACACACACACACACACACACACACACACACACACACACACACACACACACAC
>JAOPUD010000140.1:2610508-2623310 GCA_027122715.1 Trisopterus minutus
TGAAAACTCAACGACGCTCGTACGATGGACTTCACGATCCACGTTAGCTAACGATGCTTTCGGGAAACGGGGCCCTGTTTAAGCTGGTTGGAAGGTTTTACAATTTAAACAGAAACACAGCTCGCTAACTATATACATTCTAAGCTAACTATCAAACATAAAATTAGTTAAGTAGCAAACATACTACATATCTACCTAACTACCAAGCAGACACACAGGCAGACTGACATGACTAGAGCTGTTGGAACCCATTGTATACATGCCAGCATATATACATAAACGCACACATGCTAACCTTTAGTTAATGTTTTCTTACATGGCACAACCTTGCAGCTGCATACCCTATAAAACATGAGTTATGTGTGAAAGATGTGGTGTCTGATATTCTATTCACCAGTAGGAACAGCAAAGGTCATGTTTTTGGTTTGATTAAAAGTATAGCTTTTGTTTTGTTTGTTCATCTATTTTTATGCATCAATCTATATATTATTATTTGTTATTGTTATATTGTTTTTGTTTTTTAGCTCGAGTTTTCACTGTTGTTTCTTAACCATTTATAGGTCTTAAACTACACACGTATCAGATTGTGCACTAATACATTCTAAACACACGGCAGGCCAGGCAAAGTGTAGTTAAACCAGGTCTCCCTCTCTCTGTCATATATTTAAACAGTGGAGGATGTGTGTGCTCCACAGGTTTGCTCCGGGTGCTCCGGTTCCTCCTACACCACAAAAACCAGATGAGCGCTCCTGCCCTGCCCAAAACAAAGGGAAGGGCCTTACACCTGAAGTTGGTTACCCGGCCCCACCCTACGAGGCAGACCTTAGCAGCACTTAGCATAGACTAGGTTGAATGCAGATAATTATATTCCCTATGGGGATTAATAAGAAATATTAAAAATAAGAAACGCATTAAACAAACGTGAAAATATGTGCACTCATTCTTTCTATCTATCTCTCTCTCTCTCTCTCTCTCTCTCCAATAACCAATAGTACCACAAGTAAACTGAGGTTACGATATATTTATGCGCTTTCAACAAGTAGAACCACCAAAATATTCTTTGGGGTGTTTAGAGGTGTGTGAGTGATATTTTGTGGTCACCTCACCACACAAACAACAAACACGTACCCAAACACACTACCAACACCAACAGAAATACCACAACCAACCCATCCCCAAGCACACTGTCATGGCCCCACCATCAACACAATACAAACATTGAGAGTTTGCAGGAGTTCAGAGCAAGCAGGCAGGTCCTTGTCTGATTATCATGCTGGGGTCACTGTGTCACTGTGTCATGGCCTCCCATTCCCAATAATGATGGAAAAACAAGTTTCTATAGGCCAAGGGAATGGCATGGTCTAAGGTTACAGGAGGGGGTGGGCGCAGGCAAATGTGTTTACTGAGAGGGCCTTAAGCCATGCTGTAAATAATTTCTGTTACAGAAGTCAACAAGTTCACAATGGCAGGCACATCTCAACCTCAAACCTTTTTCCATCATCATCGCACCACAGCCAGAATAAAGGCACTGTTAAAGTGTTCAGCAGAGAGAGAGAGGGGGAGAAGGGTGTGTGTGCTGTGAGAAAGGAGAGCAGTTATAAGGGAATAGGGATCATCTGAGGAAATGAAAGGATATGAGACAACAGGAAACCAGATGTAAGAGTGAGAATGGAATCTCCGGCAGAATATTGGGTTCCATGGCTCAGGTTATGTTTTGCTAACATGGCAACGGTATTGTGCCATGTTGAGAACACACTTTTAGATGCTCCTTAAAGGAACATCTAAACAAATGTATTCTAACCCTTGAACTACAAGTGTTCAGGTGAACATGCAAGCTCTCTTTAAGGGCAGAACTTTGTCAGCAGATACAAAGAGGGCTCTGTTCAGATATGGGACTCCGGCCAGACTTCAACACCTTCACCGGCCTCCACAGTTCTGAAGCAAGCACACCTTTGTAAACTAAACGCAAGCAGACTTTCCTAGTTTCTATTTTGGAGATAATAAAATATAATAATATTATATATATTTGCCAAATAACTACAGATTTAGCCGATGTTGAGCCACCTCTTTCTGTCCAGCAGCAGACCCCTCCTTCAGGTTCTCAGCTGGTGTTTTTATCTAATTCTGGCAGTAACACTAGAGCTGCTGGCAAGACCCCAGACTCCAGAAACACCAGAGTTGCTGGCAGGGGGCTCCAGCACCAGTCCCACCACAGCTCCATGATATGCCATGCCAAAATCCCATTGGGGTCTCCCCGGTGCACATTGAAATCTTGCCAATGATGATACAATTACAAGGGGATGCAGGATTGTTTTGTGCTTATAGGGTCTGATTCCCTACCCTGGAAATCCAGAGTTCTCGCGAGATCACAATTTGAATTTGCTCAGCGAGTCACTCTGGGAAGAGGCAATATACTCACTCCCCGATTCCCCTGGCCCAGAACATTAACCAATCACATCGGTGTATCTCATTTAGGCGGGCCAAAAGTGTCACTCTTTTACTGATCCGATATGGCAAGTCTTATCTATTGGTTCGTTTAGCTGGTCTGGATATGTCACCCCTTGTATTCTTCTGATTGGTTGTAGTGTTATCCAATTGCGTGCAGTGATATTTTCAAATGTGCTTGCTGCCCCCCTCTGCCCCAATTTTCATTACTTGTTGCCAGACCTTACAGCTTTCTAGTGCAGTCAAGCCAGCATTTCCATGGCCCGCGTGTAGGCATCTAAGAGCCAATCTGCCTAACCCTTACCTTCTCCTTAATGACGTGAATCTCAGTTCTCTGCAAGTTGCTTTGAATAAAAGCATCTGGTATCAAACTTACTAGAGGCCCTTGAGAAGTTGAGTTTGTTGTATACACGTTCTACTATTTGGTATAACAACTAATAATAAGGAAACATGAGACCAGGGAGAATTGCACGTGGGCATGTATTTAGTTGCAAAACCCAGGACTGAGGATTACAGTTACGTATGCACGTAACACAGGGGCAGTATCACAAAAGGGACAAACTTAGGTGGCCAATACACAGCACAGTTTACTTTAGAACTTCAGATTCCAGTTGAATATGAAGAAGTTCGTTCAAAATCACAGGGCATGTTGGAAGCTTCCGAAAAGACTGCGGAGTCAACACTTTTTTCCTTGGCTCACGCAAGATACCCCCAAAAAAACACTAAAGTACTTCCGTGTTTACACAACTTCTCAGCTTATTCTTGAATTATACTCCCATGCTTTAGCTCCCATGCTTGTTCCCATGTTTCTTCTACATCATCTTCTACATGATCGATGTAAATTCATCACAAAACACTGTGTATTATAGTACATGACAAGAGTGGCTCTCAGTTACCACCAATCATACCTTTTATTATACAAAAAGATTTTACCCACCAATTCCTTGGTTACTGTCATTCAAATCAAGCCAATCACAAATAGCCTACACCATCTCTAGGCTAGGGGAGGGGGGGTGGGGTGCTACCTGGGCAAGATGTCATTAAACATTAAATGTTAGAGACAGACGACTGGCAGGGAAGAGGATAAGAACAGGATGAAGGTGAATACACATAAATTAAGTGGGGGACAGAGGTGGAGGTCTGGCAGGGAGAGGTGTGAGGACAGGGAAGAGGTGTCATACAATAACGGGTAGGTGGGGGGGAGCCCAGGCCTGTTGGTCTCTGGAGGATCTGTTGTTGGGCTGTGAGATAAGGGAAGGGCCATTTGAGGTTAATACCAACCCCTCAGTGGCTCCAGTGATCAACTGCTTTAAGAACAAAAGGGGCTGAGAGGCAGACATCTGACAGAAAGGAGGGTGAGAACAGGATGACGGTGAAACATATGTATCAACTAAAACTGGGGGTAAAAAGGTGGGGGAAATGGTGTCTTCCACTAACAGTGGGGGTCAAAGACAATAATGATCGGGCAGGGAGGGGGGGGGGGAGAAAGAGCATGAGGCAAAACCATATCTGTCTAATAATAAACACAATCCTCCAAAAATATGAGTATGGATAGTAGTCATAAGACTACAATAGTCCTAGAATTCTCTCCTCCATGTTCAGCAGAAGGATGACCAGAGGAAAACTAATCTTTTCAATCCCCTCATCTAAAACAACACAGCTGTTTGGTCCAGGGATAAGCAGCTTTCCCCCAATGAAGACAGAGTCACCCATCCTAGCAACAAAGAGCACGGGAGGGACAAGGTTTATGCTCATATACAAACATTGATCAAACCACAGTTGTAGGTTAAAAGGCATTTTATTTTGGAGGTTTGACATTATTGCACAAAATACTTTGAAACAAAAACATTTCCTCAAGGAAGGAGAAGTTAAAACACAACTTTTGATCCGGGGCAAACATCTCAGAACACAATGAATAAGGCTACATACTCACTTTTCAACTGGTCATTACTCATTTCACATAATACATTCTATGTATTATAAGTATACGTATGGTCTTCAACCTTATAAAGATCAAAATGTTCCAGTCAAGGCATAAGATTTATAGAGATGATGACATTTATGTGTTTGGGGTTAGACAAGTGCGTACAGAGACAGGTTATTAGAGAGCAGGTTGGGGTTATGTTTTGGCAAAGTGCTTACAGGTAGGAGAGGAGGTTAGGAATCATACCAAGAATTTCAGGCCAGGGAGTCTGGCTGTTATCCACCATTTTAAAAGGATAAACAACACAACCCAACAACGCGCAGCCCATCCTCCTTTCCCAAGTGGGGGTCGAGCCATGACATTGCACTGCTCAGCCAATGAACAGTGGTTAAGGGCTGTATTTCTGCCCAGTGATGCACAAGGTGAAGGGCGGGGCTTAGGGTCGGAGAGGCGACACGTGGTGCCTAACGAGGTCAGAGCCTGTCACATGACATCACATCTGCCAGGGAGCGAATATGCCCACCGACCCCGCAGTCTGAACGTGCAAACACACGTTTCCATCTTCGAAACAAACAACTATCTATAGAGGATCACAAGCGTGCACGCGTCAAAAGCTGAAAACGCTGTCAAGCGTTTGCTTACAGTCTGAATAGCACTACTGAAGCGTTCCTCAGAAATGTGAGAGCACATAAATGTGTCACTGCCGTGCTACACATGCACACATGCACTCCGACACCAAACTAACACACGACAGCTCTAAAGCAGCTTGTCTATAAGTGCATCAGAACATTGCGTTGGTAAAATCACAAGGCCTTTTAACTAAGCCAACAGAACCAGACCACTGTAGACTAGCCACCATTTTTTAAAGCCAAACTCCAGGTACACAAAATGGCTCCACCAAAAAAACAATATCCACCCGAGCAATGTTCTGGTAAATAAAATAAACACTACTCGAGTTAAAGAACACTTCTTTAAAAGATCTACCCCAGCCGATAACAGTCACCAGATTATGCCAGTGGGTGAATCACTCGCACAACTAAATGCCACAGGAAATGGTGTCGCAGCGAGAAGTAACTTCTAGTGTCTCGGTTTTGAAATTTGTCAGCTTGTGGTCAAACTACACACACATGGCCTGGATTACCATCAATACTTGTAATTACTGACTTGAAATCGTTCATTAAAGTGTCACAGCTTTATTAAATCAGTTCATAAACAAAGTCATATACATTCAGCAATAAAAACAATATTAGAAGATCCTAGGTTAAAATTAGGGCACACACATGCACAGTTCAATGAAGAAAGACGTTTCCATGACAGTCCCGGTGTGTAGCACAGGGCTCAGATTTAGACAGACACATAACGGGGGGACTATACAAGCAGTGATGAATACAAATTCCAAGTCCTTCTTAAAACGTTTCACTCGTATACTGTGCAAATACTGTTACAGATACCCAACAAGCAGTATTACGGACCGAGAGAAGGCCCTGCTTCGATTCTGAATGCGCAACAGGTATTTCCTAAAGTGGATAGTGACAGAAAAAAAAAATATATATATAGAAAACACTTTAGAGGGCAATCAGTCTGCCCAGAGCTCCACTTTTGAGGAAATTATTACAGGCAGCTCGCATCCCTTCAGCAGACTTCCCCCTCTCACATCATTCCACCGGCCTTCCTCCTCCTCCTCCTCCTCTTCGCTAAACCATCAGAAAGATTCACAGTTTGGAACAGCATTAACTGAACCTCAGCAATAACTATAGCTGAAGACCATCCTCCCCCACCCACCCCCCCCCCGACCCCAAATACAGACCAGCAATTCTGCGTGTCCTAAAAGGCCATGATGAACCACATCCAGCAGGACTAACTAAAACACAATAGGTCCTTACAGCAGGACTAGAGCCCTCTCAACATTATTGTTGATGGGAGCAGGAGAGGGGTGAGGGAAGGGGGGAAAGGTGCTGGTGGGCCGGTCCACAGTCTCAACCACTTTCGCTATCCCAGCCCACCCGGTTAAATCATCCTCATTTTGTAGTCGTCCGGATAGCTTCAGAATCTTCCAGGGTTGCGTTTGGCGTGGCTCAGGGCGGCGGCTGGTCCTGGGCCGTCTCGGTCATCTGCTTGGCACTGTAGTAGGACAGGCCGAGGCCCATGATGGCCAGCATCATGGCGATCTGGTTCACGGCCCGGTCGTGAGGCTTGGTCTGGACCTCCCCGGCCACTTGCCTCTGTGGGCAATCGGAGCAGAGACAGAAAGAGGGGAAGGGGTCAGGGGTCATACACCAGAGACAACAGACCATTCCATCATGCCAACAAAGAACCCTTCAGTATAAAAGGCTGACAGCACCATCAGGAAAGACTGCAAACATTTGCATATTGATGTCAGGAAACAGAAAGGACTTTTTAATCTCCATGGACCACTGTGTTACCCCACCAAACTCACTCATCCAAAATTTAGAGCATCTAGCATGGAGAGGAACCCAATGTTTCCTTGGAGAGAGGAGGTATTTTAAGGGCTCGACCACCCCTCCCCCTCCCAAACAAGGCATCCATTTTGAGTCAACTGCATGAGTAAAATGGGCTCCAGGGGCTCTTGTTCATCTACAGCTACTGGGCTTAAATCACTGCCTCATTATGTAAGGGACTTTCACTTAGAACAACAACAATTGTAGTAAACAATTTGTGGAGTTAACATGAAGGGCATTTAACACACAAAAAAAAGAACCAAGCAAGTCGATGGGAGCGATTAAAGTAAACTTACATTTAAGAATTATTAACGGGTGAAAAATATTTGTGACGCACCCTTAAAATGATCAATTTATTGAAGCGTGTCAATTGGTGGTGCGCTTACATAAGACCATGGAAACATGGTCCACACTAACGAACAGATCTGGAGACAGTAGTCTCAAAAGTGTAAAGTGTAGATGATAGGGGAACAATAGCTCTGCACAATGGACATGACGTAGCCCAGACCACTGACTGTACAGGGCAGATTATCACAACAGGAGTCCCAACAAAAGGAGTTGGAGGGGAAAGGATAGCCCCAAGATTAGTGTCAAGGGTGATCATGTCAGCGGTGGGTGATGAAAGCAGATTGATGGACAGTGGGGGGCATTGTTTAAGAGGAGTTAATTCAATGCCATGCTAATCCAACTGTATGTAAACCCAACTGTAGTGGACACCAAATTAGCAAAAATCATTGTTAAGAGGAAATGTAAAAGCAGGAACTATGGTTCCATTTTCTTTTGGACCCATTCTTTAAAAACATGTCCCAAACAACTCTGAACAAAGTTTACAGGTTAACTTTTTATTCTTCAATTTCAAATTTGTATTGAACTTTAAATTTAGAAATCTTTCATCACATAAAGTTCAGGTATTAATAAAGATGGGGTGTTTAAAGGTTTAAGAAAAATAGTCATAGACATTCAGAGATGATCTCATAGTTGCTGAGTCAATTCATTTCAAGTTGAGCGGCTCAGCGCATATTAAAAAGACATCTGCCAGGTCTAACCATTAGGCTCCAATCACATTAAATATTAACAGCCCATTGTTCGGGTTCAACTGCACTACAAGGAGCTTATTTAATCAAAACTTCTAACCATTTTCAAGGATGATGTTGAGTGAGGGTTAATGGAAGGAATTCACATAGACTTCCCGTCAGCATGTTTTACATAACATGTAAACCACGACCTGCAGGGAAACCAGCAGCTCTCTGAAGAACATTTGAGTTGTGTTGCTCAGAAGCACTTCGACACAAGAGCTGAGGGATAGAACCAACGACCTGTATGGCCTGCTGATCAGACCAGACTCCATGTAGAGCAGAAAGGTCTTCTGGGAAGGTCTAGTCCAGCTAGTTGAGGTTATCATGTCAGACTCCTGGTGTACCAGAAATGTGTCCTGGTTCTGGGTGGTTCTAGTCAAGTGAGATGAGGTGGTTCAGATGTGGGCTGTACCTGGAGCAGCCTGAAGTAGCCAGGTGTCAGTCTACCCAGCCGGATGATCATTTCTGTGGTGAAGAGGAGGCAGTGGAGGAGGGTGGAGGAGACACGGAGGGTGGAGACCCAGCAGTAGGGCGATCTGGAGGTCTAGAGAGAAAATAAGTATTCAGAATTTGTTCGGAACATTATGTTCTAAACTGGGAAGTATTCCCAAAACCCACCATAAAGGTTCTGATAAAGAGTTGAGATATTTCAGTTAGATTTAAGAACATAAACTAAGAGTCTCCTAAATGTTTAAAATAAGTACACTACTGATATTGATGCGAGAACAATGCATAGCTCCTTTAAAAATTCTTTGAACTCGCCCGGGCTTCCCCAGCCTGGAGCCCTATGAGCAACCAGCTGCAACATGCTAACAGTCAGCAGATAGATGGATTCTACTTCTGCAGGGTATTCAAGACCATCCATACCATACCCTTTTTAAATATATAACCTCTGACAAACTTAGCACAATATCAGCTGGTTCAATGTTTGGAGTGTTCCTCATGAGAATATAGCAAAAAAAATGTGCTTTCACTGATTTTACCGATAAAAGATTTGATCGCAGGAAATAATCTTTTTAACGAACAGTTGCGCCTTAACAACTTAAGAAAAAAATACACATGCCACCGCGGATGAACAGACCGACGTCAGTGACAACTTGACCTCGATTTGCAGAGCTAAAGGGCAGTACTGGCCCACGGACGTGACAATTAACCAATCAGAACCCAGAGGAGTCCTGGTTTACAGTCAAATAGAAAACATGTGTAAGGAATCACCTCCAAACGGTACTGCCTGCAGACAAATACTACATTAACGGGAAATTAAAAAGGTAATCCGGATTCCAGTTGGTCCAGTCCGGTCCTTGATTAGTTGAGGGTTCCCTGCCTCTCCAAGCATAAGTTTGGCAGTTCTGTGAAGAGGTTGGTCTCCTACAACCCCAGGAAGAGACGCTGGTGGATGGCCAAAAGAAACACCCACCTCGACTACACACACACACACACACACACACACACAGTGAGTTTACGCACTGTAAAAGCATTGCACAGTTCTGTCTTTTATACAGAACTGGTTTAGCCAATCCCAGCGGTGGGCTGGCCCAACAGACACGCCCATATTTCACCCAGACACATGTCAGAATGCATCTCATCTTGCTGGGCTGCCTCAATTCAGTGTGGTCAACAAACCGTCCGGCGGGCGACACAGTGATCTGCTCATCTGGCGGCGTTACGGACTACAGACGTCCACGGCCAGCATTGCACAACAGCCCTGCTGTGGGACTATAATCTGCCACAGCGTTAACCTCAGATTACAGCAGCGTTGTGAAACAAAACCATTCCAATGCTGTGCCACATCTGCACCTACAGCCCTGGGGGCCTAATTCAGGTTAAGGTCAACCGTGTTGACTTCTCGCCAACTCATGTAGAGTGGCACGTATTCAGGTTTCAGTAGGGAGAACTTTTTAGGCATGGACACATGCAGGAAGATAACATCTCTGGCTGGTTACCAACCTGGATGAAAATAGCTCAAATAGAAAACACTCACAGGTCCAGATTGATCTAATGGGAATGAAGGTCATCGGGATCGGTTTTAACAATGAGAAGTCTTGAGATCTTAAAAAAGAAAAATATGCATCTGTGGCAAGGCTGGCAACAGCACCACAGCTGGCCACATTCCTGCATCGCAGTGTGGCAGGGAAACACTCGTTGGAATAAGTGGAGTCAAACGGATGATGAAAACTTTGTCAGGTGTGTCATCTGCGAGTAATGCAAGCGTACCGAAGACATTAGTCACCAGAAACCAGGTTTGCCAGACAGTGAAGAGCGTACCTGATATCAGGGCGTTTCCTGTTTGACTGTCACATCTTTCATCAGCTGTCAGGGAGGGGGGGGCGTGGTCATGGCATGCACACACCTGGAGTAAATACTTGACGTCTGAGTCGTGCAGGGTGTGAACAACATTACTCGGTAAACGTGGCGTCAGAGTCGAGGGGTTGCTGTCGGATAGTCCATTTTGCTTAGGAAGGTTCCTAACCGACAAATGTCCCGCAAGAACCCAAGTGGCAGTGAGGATAGCATCACTACAAATCATCTCAATGCCAAGGAAAGGGGGCTTCCTTTC
The DNA here is from genome assembly GCA_027122715.1 of Trisopterus minutus. Taxonomy (NCBI): domain Eukaryota; kingdom Metazoa; phylum Chordata; class Actinopteri; order Gadiformes; family Gadidae; genus Trisopterus; species Trisopterus minutus. Next base: position 2,620,970 of record JAOPUD010000140.1, read on the forward strand.
TCATCTCCTCAAGCATGGACCACCCTTTAAGAAAATTAGATAAGGCTTCCCCACAATTCCTTGCAGCAGGAATATTTAAAACGTTGCAACATTCATGAAAATTACAAAGCAACATGACTATTATTTTAATACAATCTGACTAATTGGGATCCATAACTATGGGCAGACACCAGTGTGAGCAACCTTTATCAATGTGACAAACATATTATTTTTATTTGGATTCCAAGGTTTGGGTTACCCATATGCTATGGTTGTATGAGGCAGTCATGGACTTCTGGTATTTAGATCGACTTGGCTTCCTGCTTAACATTCAGAGGGCTATATTCTGTTTGCATGTCTGTCATCACTCTGCTATTCCCTTGCGTTCCCTTTTTACAAACACTCGTCGTTAAACCGGCCCAGCCCCCCTAAACAGCTCAGCAGGAGAGTGAGAAAAAAGAAAGAGGGAGTAGATAAAAAGAGCGTGGAAAGGTTGGGAGAGAAGAGAGACAGCGAGGAGTCCAGAAAATATGAAAGAACTGCAGAGAAATAGAAGAAAGCTTGACAGAACAACATAATTGCTCAGAGAGGAATACGATTGAGTGAGAGAAAGGAGAGAACCAGTGAGATTGACACAGGCAGCCAGGTCTATCGTCGTCCTTGGCATAGAACCCTCGTGAATGTTGCGCAGGGAGCCATGTCAATCTAAAGACCAGCACTCCATGACAGCCTCATACCAACCAGTCATGGCATAAAGCTTCCTAAAGCTTCCCAAACCTTCCTAAAGAGACGGCGTTCTAACATAGGCCCAGGGTCAACATACTAGTAGTAAACAATGAATTGACAAGCATTTATAACTACCGCAAATGCAGCTTTACTGTACAGTTTACTCGCAATTAATCCAACTGTTATAATGTACCTCCATAGCTGGCCGCAGGGGGCGCATGGATACTTTGGCTAGTAGCCTCATTATAGTGGACAAGAACAAGATGTACTATCAATTTAAACTATGTTAAGGATTGTGGATTTTATTTTGAAACTATGACGAGAGCTAGCCCATAGTGAAAAGCTGAGCATTGATCTTTTTTTTTTCCTCAAAACAAGATCATTTTTACGTTGGCAGTTAAGCGGGAGGGAGCATACTGTACACAATACAGTTTCCAAATTAACACCAATTCTCCTTTGGGGGGTAAAAAACTAAATAAAATAAAAAAGGCCCGAGCCCAGGGCATCCCTTTGACAAAAAACATTGATACTACACCGACAATAGATTATTTTGTGTGTAGATTAAGCAAGGAACACGGTGATGTATCAATCGAATTCAATAAATAACTAATAATTAAATCATAACCATGCCATTGGTGATTATTCTTTATTACGAATATTATGGCCCATTCCCTGAACATAACATTTACAAACTCCAACATAACTCAAAAATATTTTATAGAAACAGTGCAGATTGCATACTAGTCAAGTCTAGTAATCTAATCAATTATCAATCACCCACTAAAAGCTGAGCTTGTTGAGCAGGTTAAAACAAGTAGGCCTAGACAAGCCATAGTATGACTAAAAAAAAAAACACAAACAATTGCTGATTAAATAATGTTAACGGTCTAGTTCAAGACAATTAAACACTTAACACCTTAAGCATAGACACAAGCTGCAGTTCTAGGGCTTGACCAAAAATACTTCTCTCCACAACAATGGGAAACGCCAAAGCTTTCAAAGTGTCATAATTGGTGTTCAACTCTCTTCCCCAAAAGCAGAACTTTGCCACGTTTAAAAAAAAATGTTGCAACCTCTAGAGAAAAACTCAAGCTACACATTCATATGAACCTTGGAGATCACCAGCTGCAGATCAGGTTTCCCCTGGTTACATGGCCATTTCGACACACAAAGCGCTGCAAGCCAATTCATCAAAAAAGACACATTGCCCTCACCTTCCTTATGCAATCTACAAGTGAAGGCCTATTCAATGCAGGAGTTGGTGCTTACCTCTCTGAGAGCTAGTTGATTTGTGATGCCCTGGAACACGATGTCCACGCTTTAAACACACTTGGAAGCAACGTATGGATGTGGGCGTGGCCACGTGGTCGCGTGAGCCACACACATACGACATGCACCGTGGTGGGTTCACCTTCATCCATGCCTTTCGTGTCTCAATGCCATTTAATAACATCGTGCAGTTCAGCATTCTGGCATGATGTTGTCGGTGGAAGGCCTATATAGGGTAGTTGGGTTGTTCATTTGGTATTGGGTGTGTAGGTAGCGTATTGGTAGCGTATTGATGAACACACACACACACACACACACACACACACACACACACACACACACACACACACACACACACACACACACA
>JAOPUD010000140.1:2670852-2681718 GCA_027122715.1 Trisopterus minutus
CACACACACACACACACACACACACACACACACACACACACACACACACACACACACACACACACACACAGTAATATACGTACACACACACTTGACACACCGTAATATATGCGCACACACTCTCACACATAGCGTGTCAGTCTTGGAGTATATAGAGGTGTGTGTGCCCCTACATCCTGTCTATCCAGACCAGACACTGTGCAAAGAGGGACACGCATATATACACACACAAACATATATATTCTGGACTGAGGACATGAGCACTGCTTTAATATCAAAAGACTTTTATGCAATACTGAACCAGCCAATTATGATTTGAATTCCCCCCCTCCTCATGTTCTGCTGGAGATGTGAGGGCATTCTCTCTAACCTTCAGCCGCTATCACATCATGTTTCTTGCGTAGCCCAACTCGGTTTGAACAGCAGCCTCTTTGGATTGGTCAGTTGGTTTTGTGTGTGTTTTTGTTTTTTATTTTTATATGACAGCGATATTATATATGTGCCTGTTTGGGTTCCCTCTGTCTGGATGTAACCCCAAAGCCTCGGCTGCAGCACTCACTGTAGGTTCACGGCTTGAACTGCCTCCTTTTATTTAAGACAGTGTCATGCCCTCATCTGGCCACGCAGGGGCGGTGTTGGCCCTCTGGTGATGTACAGTGACACACCGGGGGAGATGGGGAGGGTTTTTAACGTCATCAGCTCTTTGTATTTTCTAAACATATTTCTGATTTTGTTTCTTTTTCCATTTTTATGAACAATCCTTTCAGTTCCCACATAACATTCATTTCCGCCTGCCTCGTGGCTACCCTACCTCTCATGTCCTGTGTCTGAAGAAGCTGAGGTCACACTGTCTCAATTGCGAGGAGGAAGCTTCCTGGTTAGTTCCCTACCTTGTGGAAGTGGTCAAGGATGTCCCACCGCCCAACCAGGTAGCATCACGTGACTATCCCGGTGGTCGTGGCGTAGCGGGCACTTCTTGGTCCTTTTAGGATCCTAGACCCACCGAGGAACAATCTGACGCTTCCTTTACATTTAGCCATGTCCTATGTTTCCTGCTGAATTGGGACAGTCCTATGCCGCCATATTACCAATATTTGCCACTTATTTAGGAAGCTTCCATGCAATTGAGACACAGCCCTTGGGAAGAACATTTCCCAGCAACTATATTGGAGATGGTAGGGCAGAGAGACAGTTTGAAGAGAGATGGTAGGGCAGAGAGAGAGTTTAAAGCGAGATGGTAGATGGACAATTTTAGAGAACAGGCAGTTTAAATAGAGATGGAGCAGAGAAAGATAAAAGATGGTACAGTTTGAAGATAGATGGTAGGGCAGAGAGCGAGAGTTTAAAGAAAGATGGTAGAGAACACAGTTTATAGAGCTTTGGTAGAGAGACAGTAAAGAAATCTAGAGATCAGTGACAGTTTAAAGCGAGATGGTAAAGAACAGAGATGGTGTTTTTGACCTCTGGAATATGACCCATCGATATGTTGGGGAGAGGAGTGTGTGATTCCTTATGAATATAAAAATGCTTTACTGCATTTCAAAAGAGCCTTGACCCTGTTAGGCTTTTAAACCCCTCATATATTTTATTTTAAGTAATAGACCTTTTTATGTTAAGAAATGCCCTCCTTCTCAGCCTCCTTCTTGATGCATGAAGTTGATCAAGGGTTTTGATATCACAGTATATATCAGTATGTGTATATATAGTGGTGTGTATATACAGCTAGTACCTAGTAGAGCAAGGTTTTTAGAATGTTGTGTATGGAGAGCCAATGTTTTTAATAAGAGCCGTAATAAATGACAGTAGTGTGTATGTATATATATGTGTAATATAACACTGTAGTATATCTTCAGCAGTAAGACCGCAGTACTATTAATATATCTACTGCAGTATATTTGGAAATATTTTAAGTGCCTGGTTGAGCGACATGGAGGTTAGAAGTAATTTTGACTCTGATTCCAGAAACTGACAAAACACACATCTTAGGATGGTTCCAAGCTAGCCATTGGTGAAAAGCCTTGAACTTTGCTATATTATAATGTTTTCCTCTTAGCTCTGTGATGACTGTGGTCCTCATAAGAAATAATGATATATATATATATATATATATATATATATATACACCCGCATTCTGCTGCTATATTTAGTTGGGTAACGGCCAGTTTCATCATGCACATGGGGAAGCGTGTGCGTGTGTGTGTGTGTGTGTGTGTGTGTGTGTGTGTGTGTGTGTGTGTGTGTGTGTGTGTGTGTGTGTGNNNGTGCGTGTGCGTGTGTGTGTGTGTGTGTGTGTGTGTGTGTGTGTGTGTGTGTGTGTGTGTGTGTGTGTGTGTGTGTGAGATAAGCACTGAAGACAGATCGCAGGCACGGTGCTATTCTCAGAGTCTGGGTCTCTGGAAGATGAGGCAGAAGGGAGATACAGGCCCATGGGGGGACCTGAAATGGTGGAAAGCTTTCCCAGGAAGGAGTGCCCTTGGGCAGCCAGGTCTGGAGCCGTGGGGGTCTTGACCGGTTTGAGCCTCCATTACTTCAGTAGGGTCTGAAAGTACTTTTGACATAGAAAGATAAACGGAACTTTGTACATTTAGACAACATTGTAATGCACACCACTTATTTTTGGTAACCGAAAAGTTCTTAAAGATGTTGTGCTGCTGCTTGGTTTAACTTAAGTATACTCGATGGGAATTGTCTTGCTGCAGACTGCTGTGTGTGCGTGTTTATGCTGTGTAGTCTGTAGAGTAGCGAGTGTTAATATACCGTCCTGGACTGGCAATGTTGACTTAATAACCATCTTTCAACCCGGTGAAGAAGAGCTATGGACATGTTGTGGTGTTGCAGTCGTTTCGTTTCTTGTCAATGTGAGGACATCAAGTCAGATTTCAGGACTGAGGTTGATTGGTTTTGCTGTTTCCCAACAAGATGGAAAGTGTGCTTTTGTAAAGTCCTTCTAGGTACCAGAGTAGAGAGGGACTTTAGTTTCTATCCTAGCCGAGCCCCTGTTGATGTTGGACCAGTGCTGGTACTGCTAGAATGTTGTGTGTTGGAGGAGGAGGGGGAATTGGACAACGTGTTTCAGTTGGAGGGGAGCCAAGTGAGGTGTATTTGAAATCTTTAAGGAACCAGAACACATGTTTACAGATCAGATGTGTTTCCTGCTCCAAGCTGGTTTCTGGAAGGTCACCGATCATGCAGAGAGAAAAATCCCTTTCAAAGACTGTTGAAGCTTGAAGCTAACCGTTTAGCTCAAGGGTTGAGCTTGACATTTCAAGTTCTTAATCAAGCTATATTTTTGAATACTTGTTTTGCCCTTCCAGAAATCGGTACTACAAGGAGGTTGCTGGATGGGGTTTTCATTTATTCCATAACACTGCCACAGTTCAAGCTCTCTCTTTGAAGGTGTCTGGATATGAACTAGTAACCCTTAATCTCTCTGTCTATTTTCTCGACAACCGTTTATCCGATTGACTTCATACCGGCCGGATGTTCTCCTGAGGACCCAAGGAAGTGCATTTTTCAGTTTTCAGATGTCTGGATGAGCGAGTATTACCCAAAGCTTTTTTCCGTTTCGAACAGGCAAAGATCGAACTGTCACTGCATTAGTAATTCTAATATATAAAAAACTAGCTAGTAGCGATAGTGTGAGAGACAACCCCAGAAAGTGCCTTTCCTCTCCAATGAAATAAATGAACTAATAATTTTTATTTTCTCATGAGGACCTCAGAATTAAATAACTTGTATCTTTGATCTTTTCTTTTATCTACAACACTGACTTCATTCTTGTGCATTTAAGGGTTACTACGCCGTCTCAGTGTGCCAATGGGGAGTAACCGGTGGTGATTGACCATTGCATGTATTTAGTGGTTTTCCTTTGGTGCTTGGCAGTGCGTTGAGTCTTGAACCAGTAGTTTGTCTCCGGTACAGAAGGAACCATTCTGGGTTTACGACGAGATGGAGAGAGAGAGAGCGGACATGAAGAACGAAGGAGTCTTTCAAAATCCGATTAGAGCGAGAATAGTTCTTCAAAGTATTGTGTGAGTGAAAGCTCTTTACCACATAGACGTAACTGGAACCCGGACCAGCTCTTTGGGGACTGACTCGTCTATGAGGCTTCGCTCTACTGCACCGCCCAAAGCAACGTCTGTGTGCACGGCACGCATGTCTGGGGTTTAAACCGGGCCTGGGCTAATGGAAGAGCAGCGTTAGAGCCAGGATATTAAGTCAAACCTTCATTCAAAATAAATGTGCTGATTCAGATTAGATGACATACATTGGAAAGGTTGTGTTAGTGGAACTAGTTGCTTGCATACTGGCGCCTGCATAATGGCTCTAGCGTAATGGGGCTAGCATGTTGGAGCTAGCATTGTGGAGCCTGCATACTGGCGCTAGCATGACGGGGCTAGCATGTTGGAGCTAGCATGGTGGAGCTGGCACATTGGAGATCGCATGGGTAGAGCTAGCATGTTTGAGCTTGCACTGTGTAGTCAGCGCAGTAGCAAGAGTTCTGTGGGTACCTGTTCAGACACCAAAACGTTCTTTCAAGAGATCTCTAAAACACTGCACCTCACGTACCTCTGTATGCTGCAAATGTTGAATGACCCAAATATTGCAAGTATTGCTTTTATTATGACATGACGCTTGACTAAGGCTTGATTACAATATTATTATAGCAATTTTAGAGGTAAATCTTATTTTGTCTTCTCCAAACTCAAATGTTGAGCCCACTATATTTTGTTGTCCTATTAAACTAATTGTTCTACAAATAAATGGTGACTAAAAAAAAAAAATCTCGCTATATATATATAAAAAATATATATATTTGATGCTGTATTTATCAAGAGTGCTATGGAGTGTCTCTGTGGTGAGCAGGCAGGGCATGTGTTCCCCCGGCCCTTCCTTCATGATGCCTTAACGACAGCACACTGAGATGGAGGAGGTGCAGGGGAGGAGGTGGAGACCAGGGACACCAGAGCTGGGCAGTCCAAAGACTGAGACTAAACCAGACCGGATCAGACGAATCAAGACCAGACCAGAGAGGCTAGAATAGACTAGGCCAGAAGAGTCGATGGTGCCAAAACCTCCACGTTGAGTCCCGGTTCCGTCTCTTATTTAGTCATTCATCACTCTTTTATTCAAAGCAATCGACAGTGAAAGTTTTAACTACATGTCATTAAGGAGCAATCAGGGGGCTAGGGAGCATCTTGCTCAAGGACGACTACAGGTAGACAGGCGGACATTAGGAGATCTAACCCAGAACGTTCCGGCCGAGGGTCGAACATCCTCACCACTAGACTATCCTCTCTTCAACGTTTACATTCCAGGAGCCACTGTGAACCCAATGCCGCTCCAGAGATTAGCTTTCTGACCTTCAAACTACGACCTTTGGACCTTCACCCCTCAACACTTTTTCAATGTTGCAAAGACTCTGTTACCCAGAATGCTTCTGTTCTTCCCTCGTTTAGGTTGTCAGCCTTTGGCTGTTGCTTTGTGTCATTCTCAAGTGCTTTCTTCACTGAAACTTGCAATAAAAGCTTTGCTCTGTCTAGCACGTTTCTGTGTGATGTGTTTAATGCTGGAGAGATACCCTTTTGATTTAAAAATAAAAATAAATCCTTTCATTCGGGCAGTTTCCAATTCAATAATATAGTCTATTGTGAGTGCAGTTCAATATTAAGTTTAACCATATCAATTAAATTAATCTCATTGTATTGTTGTAATAGATAATGTGTATTCTATTTTATTAAGTGTTTTAATTTTCCTATAATCTCATGACGATAAGAATCCTGTCTTCATAACCTTAGAATGACCCCTTTATATATATCTACAGGAGCGGAGCCCAATCTTGAAACTAAAAAGCTATTGCAATGTGGTAAAATGAACATTCATAATTTCTATATTATTTGAAGTCTATTACATATAGTTTTACATAGTATATATTAAATACAATTGATCAAGAAAACTTGTTACTTGCCTATTCGATGCTGTCTTACAGGCCAGTACAGGCAGCTGTAGCTTCTCCTACGTCTGTGGTAAGAGAGGGGTGAGGGGTGTGTATTCAGTTTGCTGCTATCTGAAACCTCACTGCCTAATTCCATACTACACCTTTAGGAAATGTCCGCCTCTGTACTGAACCAGATGTAGTTCACCTGCTCGTCAGATGGGGGCGCAAATCGCTAAGCTAGTGGAGTGGTAATTCCCATGGTGCTCAACGGTTATATCAGGCCTATTAGGTCTTAGATAGAATTGCAACATGGGTGGGTTGGTGCGTTTGTTTTGGGTGTGTATGCGTGTTGTGGGAGTGTGAGGGGGGCTTATTGTTTTTTTTTTATCTCAGCGGAAGAGGGGTCTTAATGGAAAGTTGGGGTTTTTGGCTTCTGCAGGAAGGGAGGTCATAATATAGTGTTATGGTTTCAGCCTCTCTGCAGGAAGTGTGGACGTGTGGAAGCGTTCCTGATGGTCCCCTGGCCTTCCAAACGTCCCTTGTTCCTCTGGGTTTTACTGACCCTTACTCTGTCTCTTTGTTCAAAACTTGTGGCACTGAGATAGCTCACAGTCGACATTTCTATTTCTGACATGTTTTTAAGCATAACAACTACTGTTACGGCCAGTGTGAGAGTTTGAGTCTTACTGGATTGTTTTTATTTGTAGAATCTAAATTTTTGTAAAATGTTAATAGTGTGTTTTATCAACAGCAGGTACAGCTAAAAAGTTATCCTGTTCCACCCTCCCCAAGGGGACAACTAAGGTATTTTATTCTTCCGTCCGTCTGTTTTGAGCTCTGCAGAGCCAGTTGCTTTTATCGGCACTTGCTTCCTCCAAGAGTAGATTTTCAGAATAACAGCGCAGAGCAGATCTGATCTCTGGCTATGAGTCCCCGATGTGGCAGGGTGACAGATGGTAACCGTTCCTGTCGTACCCCTCGTCCTCAACATGAACTCTTCTCTTTACTGCCTCCTGTCTGTCGCCAAACTCTCTCTACAGCCAGGTTCCATTTAGCGTCTGTCAACTTTACTGCTGGACTGAAAACCAACCGTCAAGTCAGGACAGTCTCATCTCCGAAACACTTGAACACATGAATAGGAATGTGTAGAGGAGGGCATGGGAATCCAAGGGCTTGGAGAGGATTTAGGAAAATATGGACTTGTTTTCCAATTAGAAGCATCCCACTAAGCTATTACACTTCATTATTCTTATCTTTGATTGCCAATAATAAGCTGCTTCAGTGAGGGAGTCACATTGCAGGGCTTTATTCTGCCTCCCAGTAGACCAATACCATGTACAAAAGACGTTAGAAAATTAGTTCTGATTGGAATAAAGGGTTAGTCGTGTTTGTGAAGTATGAAAATGAATAAGTCCATCTTTAGATTCCGTTCACACTTCACATTGTCCAAAGAACTGAATGGACAGGAAGTCCCACCCTAGTGGTCAGGTCACTTCCTGTATGGGTGGGTGACTAGATGTTTTCCAGCAGGTTGTGCAGACATTCTCCTCTGCTGCGGAGTAGCCGCCGCCTCCTGCAAGACAACCAAAGATCAAACTAGTATCACAAAAAAATGAATATTGAGTTCAAAGAAACAAGTTTCATTATTACTAAAATAAATAGTGACCATAACCAGTAGCGTACCACCAGAGTAGAGCTGCCATCCCCATGGCCAGCAGCAGCAGCATAACGATACACACCACCACTATCGTGAGGCCCCTAGACTCCGCCGCCTCGCAAGGATCTGCAACCACAGGATAAAACCGAAAAAAAATCAATCTGAAAGGCCGAAAGAAAATAACCACCTTCATTTAACCACCTCCAGTGATCTATAACTGACTGTGATAGCACCAGACGTGGTCGATATGAAACGTCTCAATAAGCGGTAGACCAGCTTTTCAAACTGCGGGGGGGTTATGTCGTGTCACCCGTTGGCATCCGAGCGTGTTTACCTGCGGTGTACGTCGCCGAGCTGTAGCCTAGCTTGTTGCTAACCACGCAGGTGAAGTGTCCGCAGAGCGGCGAGTGGCTGACCACCAGCGTCTTGCCGTCGGCGGAGACGCGGCCCAGCACGGCGGTGACGGCGGCTCTCTCGTGGAGCCAGCTGAAGGTGGGGTCGGTACCCCAGGCCTCGGTGCAGACCAGCGACGAGTGGGAGTCGTTGACGCCCACTGACACGTGATGCACCGGCTCTGTAGGACACGCCATTATGGGTAAGGACACGCCCACACAGGGAGAGGACACGCCCACACTGGGAGAGGACACGCCCATAGAGGGAGAGGACACGCCCACACAGGGAGAGGACACACCCATAGAGGGAGAGGACACGCCCACACAGGGAGAAGACACGCCCACACTGGGAGAGGACACGCCCATAGAGGGAGAGGACACACCCATAGAGGGAGAGGACACGCCCACACAGGGAGAGGACACGCCCACACAGGGAGAGGACACACCCATAGAGGGAGAGGACACACCCACACAGGGAGAGGACACGCCCGCACTGGGAGAGGACACGCCCATAGAGGGAGAAGACACGCCCAGACAGGGAGAGGACACGCCCATAGAGGGAGAGGACACGCCCACACAGGGAGAGGACATGCCCAGAGGGAGAGGACACGCCCACACAGGGAGAGGACACGCCCATAGAGGGAGAGGACACGCCCACACATGTAGAGGACACGCCCATAGAGGGAGAGGACACGCCCACACAGGGAGAGGACACGCCCATAGAGGGAGAGGACACACCCACACAGGGAGAGGACATGCCCATAGAGGGAGAGGACACACCCACACAGGGAGAGGACACGCCCACACAGGGAGAGGACACACCGACAGAGGGAGAGGACACACCCACACAGTGAGGATGTGCCCACATAGAGGACACGCCCACATAGCAGGACACACCTGCACATGTAAGGACATAAATGGGAGACAGGCCAACATTTTTATTCAGACCATGTATCATAGGTTACCTGCAGATAGCAGTAATCTATGTAATGCCATCTTGGCTGTATTATCTCTATCATAGTTGATGGTTTATTGGTGGTTCATTGGTTGAAAAGTACAGACTGTTATACTACATAGTATATAGTATATATAGTATACTATATAGTATAGCTGTACTACTAACAGTAACACAATACTATATAGTATATAGTATTATTATAGTATAGTGTATCCTACCCTATTGTAAAGAGTCTGTAAGGTAGTTCTACTGTGTTACAACCCGTTTGAGAGGCTGTCCTAATATACTCTAAACCAACAGAAAGAGAGCTGGTAGTCATACCACATTCTAACAAGTAGGTGACAGAGTATAGTATATTCAAACAGTGTGAGAGTTAGTCGTTACGTATTCTAACCAGAATCATAGTCATACTGCACTTTAAACAGTATGAGAGAAAGCCCTATTGTATTCTTACCAGAATCAGATAGACCTACTGTGTTCTAACCAGAATCAGAGGTAGTCCTATGGTATTCAAAACATTTTGAGGTAGTCCTATCGTATTCTAACCAGAACAAGAGACAATCCTACTGTATTCTAACCAGTATGAGAGGTAGACCTACTGTATTCTAACCTGTATGAGAGACAATCCTACTGTATTCTAAACAGTATGACAGGTAGTCTTACAGTATTCTAACCAGTATGACAGGTAGTCTTACAGTATTCTAACCAGTATGACAGGTAGTCTTACCGTATTCGCGGACGACACAGTAGGCCCTGGTGGGCACTCCCTTCTGGTCCGACACCGTCAGCGAGTAGATTCCTCCGTCGTCTCCACGGAACGAATTGACCCTCAACGACGTCGACTGCCCCTCAAGGGTCATGTGACCAGGGCACGCCGGACCCCCCGGGGAGCAGGAGGCTAGCACCTCTCTACCCTTAGCGTCCCCCGTCTCTGGCTCCCGCTCCCAGGTTACCGTAGCAACCGACTCCAGGGGCCCATGGTCGATGCGGGCATGGAGGATCAGGTTGGAGCCCCGGATCACATGGGAGGGGTCCAGGTTCAGGATGGTCACAGTCATGCAGTTTGCCCCGCACACTGCAGAGAACACACACACATACAAACACAGGTGAAACAAAACGTAATACACACATTACAGACACACACACAGACACACACACACACACACACACACACCACACACACACACACACACACACACACACACACACACCCCCCCACACACACACACACACACACACACACATACACATCCCATAAGAACACGCACAACAAATGCAGGTTGTCAACTTCGCTGGTGGACATGACAGCACTTTTGTTATGTTTTTTTGTTATTTTGCTACAGATTTTATTTTCTGTCATAAAACATCATAAAACCTTTTATGTTTTGTAAATATTTCCTTTTAAATGAATAACGTACAATTCAATACAGGTGTGTGTGTGCGTGGGGGGGGGGTATGTTTGTGTTTGTGTGTTACCTAGTAGAAGTATTGTAGCTGCTGCTGCCTGCAGATCCATCAGTCCTGTTAATGAGAATTGAACACAACGGGAATGTCTCTCTATCCGCTCACTCTCTCTCTCTCTCTCTCTCTCTCTCTCTACTTCCCCTTTCTCTCTTATCCACCCCTCTCTTTCTTCCCCTCTCCTTGTCTCTCTTTTTTACCTGAAGTTAACGCATTATAAAACCCTTTGTAAAGTATTAACACAAGACTTAGAAAACAGCCCGCCCACTATGAGAGATTCAACAGTAACACCGTAGCGCTTAGTTATTTCAACCCAACAAAACAAACCTACCGTCTCCTTTTCCAGACGATGAGAGAAAGAGAACGATGAGAGACAGAGCGCGGTGCACAGAGAGAGAGAGAGAGAGAGAGAGAGAGAGAGAGAGAGAGAGAGAGAGAGAGAGAGAGAGAGAGAGAGAGA
>JAOPUD010000140.1:2692140-2704640 GCA_027122715.1 Trisopterus minutus
GTGTGTGTGTGTGTGTGTGTGTGTGTGTGTGTGTGTGTGTGTGTGTGTGTGTGTGTGTGTGTGTGTGTGTTTTACATGCAAGTGGCCCCTGCATCTGATTAGCATGTGGATGTGTCTCTGCGTGGCAACGCGGCCACCGTGACTAATGGCGATTGTTTTTGCGTCCCTTCGGAGCCCCGAATGAAAGGCAAACATAATTCAATATCAGAGTGCAGGGGCCCCTGGTGTATGATTACAGCTCATCCACCATGGAGGACCTCCTCCTGGTTGTAGTGTCACTACTGAATATTCTCACTGTTATTCACTACATTGTGTTCTACGTTACCTCCTGAATGGAAAATTAACATATTACAGATTTACTGTGACACACGGTTCTGTGCGGAAAGAAACCCTTTTCTTTTATATTTCCACCGAAAGCAATGCTCATTAACACAGGGGTTAAAGAGAACTAGCCTGTGTCACTGAGTAACACAAAACATGGCCACACACACACACACACACACACACACACACACACACACCCACACACACAAAAAAATAACACCAATACACCACCATCACAGTGTCAAATATTTATTTTGATTTGATTAGATTTGTTTCTGGATCAAGACGCTAAAACGGTAATCCAATGGATGACATGCAAAGGTAAAAAACTTATTTCCAGCATGGTCCTTGGTGTAACACACAGGAAACAAATAGACAAGCAGAAAAAAAATGCATTCAGTAATTAGGAGGGGGAAGAAGGAAGATATCACAACAACACATAAATGAGGAACAAAAACTGGTGTTAAACCTATCCAATTCATTAAGTATCCACCTGAATGTCAATCGGTATACAACATTTAATAATATATTTTATTGATAATAATAGAATATATTTCATTGAACCGTCCCCAAACTCTAAGGCTTTATGATGGATGTGCCAACCTTCACTGTTGGCTATTAATACGTCTAAGTTCTGTTCAAATATTTAATATTTAAGACGGTACATAATACATCAATCACACCCAGTAAATCTCTAATTAAGTCCTCGTTTTAAGTCCTCTTGTCTGTCTTTATATACAAGAATGGAGCCACACAGACGGGTTATAAATACACACGCATAGTTCAAGGAAGACGTTTAGAGAAGATCAGAAAATACTTGACATCACTTCCTTTCTGTCACTTCCTTTAAATTCATATTCAAGTACCTAATTGTCACAAGCACATACAGGATGTACATCAAAATATATCTGCAAGAGATTAACAGTTTTACTGCGTTCAAGTGTTGAATAAAACATTAAGCGTTAATGTGAAAAAGTATAGTTTCATATATTATTTAATTAGATAATATATTCCAGTTATATGACATTATCATAAAATACACACAATGTAGTCGCATTAGACAACTACACTTAGTAAGTATACCTTTATTCATTGACAGAACCAATTTCGACGTACACATATTATCCGAGCAGGTCTTTAGGGTGTAGATGATGAGGTGTGCTCAGTTCATGCTACAGAGAGATAAGAGAGGAGATAGGCTGAGGAGAGAGCAAAGACTTTCTACTAAACATTATTTCGTTTTAACAGGAAGAGCTGATCAAACTTAAGCTGAAGTAATGTTTGTTAAGACAAATATACAGAAAGTCCCTAGATAAACAGAATCAGGCCAGACTGCACTAGACACAAATGTTTCCTGCTTTTCAACTATATCAACCATTTCCTTTCCCATCTTTGCATCCTTGGACGGGCCTAATCCCTACCAACCAGGCGGACATTTAGAAGAAAGTCCTGCAGTGTTCTGTAAGGCCGGCTGACATTTGGAGACGGACTGTCTCATCCCGCTCTGCGGCGTCTGGTGAGGACAAGATCTCTGGACGGAAATGTGAACATCTTCCAAAGCGACATTTTCTATTAATGTTGAAATGGTGGCAGCCAGATGTCAGATATTTTTTCCGATGTGTTTATGGTTTGACATGTTTGTTTCCAATTGAAAAAATAAGCACTTTTTTCTTGGGAATACATTACATTTTTGGTCTGGAATTGTATTTGTGTGGCTGAAAATGTAACAAACTTATAAAAACTGGTAATTGGAATAGTTGCTGACTTCCCTCTGATGTCACAGCGGCAGAGGAGAAAACTTGTGGCGTTTTGAACGTTTCATCTAAGGCGTTCACGGATAAAGAAGAGAAAAATGCCAGGAAAAAGAGACGGGGGGCCTGCAAGACCCACGTTCATGTGGTGACGTCTTTAAGTTGTTGGTAACCTGTCATCAATCAGTTTAATTCAATCTTCTTGCATGTACTTTGAATATTGTGTGTGCTTGTGTGTGTGTGCGTGTGTATGTGCTTGTGTGTGTGTTGTGCCTACCTCCAAACTGTCTGTACTGAAAATATTGGCACTCATTTGAATTCAGTTAGCATTTGCGCTGCAAACTAGCTTTTTATTTTATTTTATCAACTTTCCATCTAGATGATATCATTTCACCATACAGAACATGCTGCCCAGTTGCTTACTTGTTTATTTATTTTGCCGGTGACTTGAAAATTAATCAGCTATATTTTCTGTTCTGACAGCGTCAGCAGACTCGCTAACACAGACGCTATCTCCCATAGCTGTTTACTCTGCACTTGATAGATGGAATATTTGCCGTGCGGGGCTGAAGCTCTGACGTGGTTATGAAAAAAAAAAAGAGAAAAGGCTGATGTAAATAGTGACATTTTTGTTGTTGTAAAAGCACGTTAAAAGACATCGCAGTGCTTATCGGGCGGCACAGAAGATGTTGGGTGTGTCTTCTCTTAGAGGTGCTCCTGGAGTCAGCGCGCGTCTCTGATCCCGGTGCACAACAGCGTTGAGCTTTTCTTGTCAATCACTCGATATCACAGTAGTTAAAAAAACATTCTCTCTCTCTCTCTCTCTCTCTTTCTCTGTCTCTCTCTCTCTCTCTCACTCTCTCTCTCTCTCTCCCTTTCTCACTGGCAGACGTTTTTTCTACTCTGAAGGTGCGGGCGGCGGAGGAGGTTGTGGATAGTGGTTGTGCGTAAAGGCCATTTGTTTATTTACAGAGGTCGTACGTAGAGTTCGTAAGTTCGTAAGTAACGTCACTTGATTCGTTTGACAACAGAGTTTCTACGCAGAGGTCATTAATGGAGGTCACTGCACGCTGTTGTTCTCTGATTGGCTCATATTGGTCCACGGCCGGCGTCAGGACACCAGTGTCTCACGGTCACACAGTTAACTCCAGAAAACGTTTTCCATGTTTTCCCGTCTCTCTGCAAAAGTAACCTCAAAACACTCCCCTGATCTTTGGCTCTCAAGCGCCTCTGGGAATTCCACTCGATACAACTGCTGACAGGATCCATTCTTCAAACGTGTGATTTGGCCTCAATCCCCTCAGGTCGGATTGGCCCGACTTACAAGCGATGACATCATGTCTTTCTCTCCCTATTGGTCGATCTGGACCCATTGCCCGCTGACCTTTTGACCTGGGACAACAACCCGACAATAAAGGGACGGGCGTGGTTAAAAGACCTATCCTGTCTTCGGCCCGCTAGCGCATCCATCCAACACGGAGCGTCTCCCGTGACTGCAGAGTGCTATCTGCTCCTGTCTGGCGGGAGCCTTTCATCTCTCCATCCTTTAAATTCTGTTGTCTTTCATTTGTACGCTTAGAGCCCTTAATCATAGTCGGCGTCTCTCAAAGGGGCTTCTCAGGCCCCTGTGCTATACGACAGCCCCCTAGTAACCCTAAGCCCTCTAAAGAACTTAAAGGAAGAACTCCCCCAGAAGAAATACGGAGACGGATCACAGAAGAGGGATCCCCCTCTAGGGACGTGTCCTCCATCTGTGATGATCCTTCCCCAGGTCTCTCCGGGTTAGGAGGACATTAGGCGCCTACACACATGAACGGTTGGATCAAATTTGATCAACATTGCCCCAGATGGGGTGAGCAGCGTGGCTCTCTTGCACTCCCTCGTCTCAGTAAACAAACGGAGTGTGGTTTCGTGGATGGAGGTATAACTGGGATTGTAACCGTGTTAGACGATATTCTGACAAACACAGTGGCTTGTTTGGGACTCATCCTCTCAGATCTCCAAGCGAGTATCACGGTCGATAGCAGCGGTGAAATACAGACCACACTGTCTCCTGACTTCAGACAAGGTTGGAACACGACAAAACGATCCGTCTGAGGTATTGTCTGGTTCCATTTAGCGTTGGTGAATAAAATGATGGATATTATCTGATTTAGAATGATGGATATTATCTGATTTAGATTGTGGTCCATCATAACTCAACAGTGGTGAGGAGAGCCAAATTACTCAGATTTTATGTCCCAGTCGACAAACAAATTTGAACATGTCAGTTCAGTTAACTTCTCGGTCCCGACATTTGAATCCTGACTTTTAAATTGGAGAATTCCAAAGCAATAAGTGCCGTGATTACATTTTCACAGTAAAATGATTTCAATTACCCAAAACGGCGAGGATCAAATTGAATACACACTGCTCCTCTCTATCTCTCTTTCTCTCCATCTCTGTCTGACTCCCTAGCTCAATCTGTAGCCCCCACCTTCTGTCTCGGTGACATCAAATGTCCTTCCTCTTTCACAGAAAACAAGGTCTATTCACGGTAAAAATGTTGGGCGGTGTAGACAAACCACAAACACCTCTGCCTAAGGTGTCAGCTTCTAGTTTCCTTTAAGTAAATGTCTCTGTATCCGCTGTCTAACCCCTACCTGCTCCTCAATGACCTGTCTCTGTACCCACTGTCTAACCCCTACCTGCTCCACAATGACCTGTCTCTGTACCCACTGTCTAACCCCTACCTGCTCCTCAATGACGTGTCTCTGTATCCACTCCCTACTTCTTATCTTTTGTGAACGTACCAAACATAGACATTCACATTATTTCCCTCCTTGCAGATGGAGATGCATTGTTTCAGTAAAAAGGCTTGGTCATCACTCCACTTGAACCCCTGTAAAAGAAGTTGAGGTAAATTTCCTGTAAAAACCCACCTGTTTAATATTTAACCAGAAATGTGATTTTGAGAAGTGTAAATTAGTTAGTTCAGTCCCGGAGTCCTGCTCCTTATAAATATTTAAACACTCTCTGATTGAGTTTCTGTTCACCACCGCCGCTCCTCCGAGCTGTGATCAATTATATATTGATATAAATAAATAAATATATATATATATATATTTACATAACGCTCATTGTTAAAACCTTTGGGTGAGGCGAAGAAAAAGAAAAGAGAGGGATAGGCACTGGCTCTTCAAACATCAAAGGGATGATGTGTCAAAACTTCCTGAGAGTCCCAGAGTGACCTCACACAGTGTAATCAGGATCATATCGAGTGCTATGACGGAACACAGAGAGTCTCCTGCAATCACTCCTGCGTGACCCCATTTACATACTTCACTCCAGATTTCAAAAGACCTCTGTACCCAAACATTTGTGGCACTTACGTCATTTCCCGGGCAGGAAATTGACTCTCGAGGGACAGTATAGAACAGACAGACGCTCAACAGACACTACAGACCCCTCTCCCCTATAGGGGAGAGGGGGCGGGACGTAACGGAGATCATAAAGGCCAGCAAACAGCACAGCCCTGTTTGTCTTGCTGTGCCACGGCCTCCTGACCTCACACACACACACACACACACGCACAGTCTACCATACTGCCGCGGTACAGCCTGCAGTGTACATCTCTGCCCAGGGAACCAGCCACCAGCGACCAGATGGTTGAATAAGGTCCACCAAATCCACCTCCTGTCTACCGACGGGTGAGGCCACGGGGCCACCTCGGTGTGGGGGGCAGGGGGGGGGCAAACGCCCGCTCGTTACCACGGAAACTGCTGTTCTGATGACGGCTGGAGATAAATGGTGACGGTGACACCCTAACGATGGTGTCCGTTATCTGGACTGGACGTCGGAATTAGCATCGCTTAAGCGAGCAGGCAGAAGACAGAAGCCGAGTTGCAGAGTGCTGCACACAGGAGTGTTGCAGACAGGAGTGTTGCAGACAGCAGGAGACAGAGAGAGAGAGAGAGAGAGAGAGAAGGGGCGAGCGAGCGTCTCGCAGCATGTGTTACTTTTCACCGAGCCACGAGGTAATTTAATTGAATCCTGTTCATCACAACCTTTCTCAAGCATGTTCTTATAATTAGAGAAGTACAAGGTGTGATTGTTTAAGGTGGAATACAGGCATGTATGTACGAAGTGTCTGAGTTATTTATAGTGACGAAGAATTGGTGAATACAGATGTGTTTGTATGCAGGTGTAGAATGAATGTGTGTCAGGTTTGGATCAACTCTTCAGTACTACTCCTATAGTGGATGAAGCAGGGGCTCTTTGTCTGAATTAACATTAGTCTTAATGTTCACCTCTTAACTTCACATGTACCCTTTTACTTCCTGCTTAATGGACTTATCCTAAAGCCCTGTGTGGTGTAACTGCTAAATCCTGCTGCATGTTTTCATATTAGTGAAAAATTGATATTAAATACTCCAAAAGTAATATCAATTATTCATTCGTATTTTAAGACCGATAGGTGGGGGTGAATAGAAAAGGCAGCAGTCAATAACAGCTGTTTGAGTGTTGAGTCGTCATTTCATTTACAGAGATAATTATTTCCACAACCTGTTCGCTGTGGGTATATAAGAGATAGCCGGCCATTTGTGATAAGGCCTTATTGTTCCGTATTTATGGCAGCGAGGAAGCAATAAGCGGCGCCACTGTTTGTACAAACCCAGCCGCCCCCTGGCAGCCTCCCTCTTTGATAGAGGCGGCTCTGAACATCTTCTGACGCCCCCCCCCTCACCCAACCACCCACCCACCCCCACCCCTCTGAGTCCTGACTCACACACCCGGACCAACGTTTGTGTTCTGCACCACACAGCGGAAGAGCTCGCGCATGAATCGCCTGGACACATGCACGTGGCTGGGGGAGCGCCGAGCCGTAGTCTGGCCCCTCCCCCTCCCAGTCCCGCTCTAATCTCTCTCCCCGTTTTCCCCTGTCAGCCGAGCCGCCGTCTCCGGGGGAGCTAGCTAGCGAGCGGGCGCCTCATCAGCAGTGACGGGGAGGGGGACCCCGGCGCTGTCCTTCTCCGTTTGTTCCACGCCGTTGACCGGCGGCGAGGGGCTGTGCTGTGTGACGCGTGTGACGCCACGCTCCACCGCCCCCCCACCCCCCCTCCCAACCCCCATCGCTCCCAGGGGTGGCGGCTGGGATGTAATGCGACGCCCCCACACCCCAAGCACCCCCCAGCACCCACCGACGCCGCACCCCACCCCATCGCCAGCGCAGCCATGCAGGAATGCCACACGGCGCTCTGCCTCTCAGTGTACATCATCACCTTCGTGACGGGCTTCCCCGCCAACGTCCTCGCCTTCTACGCCTTCGGCCGTAAGGTGCACAGGAAAGCCACGCCCATCGACATCCTCCTGCTCAACCTCACCGTCTCGGACCTCCTCTTCCTGCTCTTCCTGCCCTTCAAGATGCAGGAGGTGATGAACAACATGATGTGGGAGATGCCCTACGCACTCTGCCCGCTCTCGGGCTTCATCTTCTACACCACCATCTACAACAGCACCTTCTTCCTGACCGCCGTCAGCGTGGAGCGCTACCTGGGCGTGGCCTTTCCCATCCAGCACACACTGCGCCGCCGGCCCCTCTACGCCGTGCTGGCCAGCCTCTTCTTCTGGGTCTTCTCCATCGTCCAGCTCAGCATCGTCTTCATCATGCCCCTCATCGGCACTGGGGGAGCCCCCTCGGCCAACGCCACCCACGCCGGCGACCACAATGACACAGACCACGGTGGCAGCGGCAGTGGCGGTGCCGGTGGCTGGGCGCCGGAGACGCTGCAGGAGGACCCCTCGCGCCCCTCGGAGCTCCACCACAGGGAGGCCGTCTGCTACGAGAACTTCACGCCGGCCCAGCTCGACGTCCTCCTGCCGGTGAGGCTGGAGCTGGGCCTGGTGCTCTTCTGCATCCCCTTCCTCATCTGCAGCTTCTGCTACATCAACTTCATCCGCATCCTGTCACGGCTGAAGCACATCAGCCGCCGGAGGAAGCTGCGCGCCATCGGCATGGCGCTGGGCACCCTGCTGGTGTTCACCGTGTGCTTCGTGCCCTACAACGTGTCCCACCTGGTGGGCTTCGTCACGTGGCGGAGCCCCGACTGGCGCGACAAAGCCCTGCTCTGCAGCACCTTCAACGCCTGCCTGGACCCGCTCATCTTCTACTTGTCGTCGGCGGCGGTGCGGGGCGTGGTGGGCAGCGTGGTGCAGGGGGCCAGGAGGAGACTGGCCGCGTGCTGGGCGGGCGCCGCCGGGCTGTGTCTCTGGAGCGGCCTCAAACCGCGCTGCCCGGACAACGACCAGAAACAGGAGGAGATGAGCGCTATCTGATGTTAGCTTGGAGACGCTAGCACAATGCTATCGGCCTTGATGCTATTTGACCCTGTCTGACGCTAGCTCAGTGCTATGGGGATGCTATCTTGATGCTATTTGACCCAATCTAACATTAGCTCACTGCTCTCGGGATTCTATCTTGATGCTATTTGACCCTATCTGAGGCTAGCTCAGGGCTATCGGGATGCTAACTTGATGCTATTTGACCCTATCTGCCGCTAGCTTAGTGCTATCAGGATGCTAGTTTGATGCTATTTTGAAGCTGACTGACGCTAGTTCAGTGCTAGCGGGATGCTATCCTGATGCTATTTTGACTCTATCTTAGTGCCATCTTAGTGCTAGCTGAAGCCATCATCTGATGCTATCTGACGGTATCTGGAGCTATCTGGCACTATCTTCGTGCTGTCTTGATGCTATCTGAAGGGTTAGGAAAAGACAAGTTACTTTTTCCCTCTTGTTTGTTGTAATGCACGTCACGGAGAAGGTATCACACGTGTATTGAGGCACATTGTGTGTTTACAGGTCTGCATGTGTGCCTGATAATCTGCTGGGTAGCTTCCTGCCCAGATTAGAGACGGGAAATGGAAACTGACGCGTCAAAACAAGAGTTCCTTCCATTGGACTTCTCCCTGTGCTATCTGACTTTCATCTGGAGCAGTAAGCGTCGTGTGTAGAGCCATTCACTCATAGACTGAATGGGTTATTCAACAAATTATATATTTCATCACAAAAGACTGTTAGAAAGTTGAGTTAAGGGGCCAACAACCCAAGTAGAGCCATATATAATATCATCCGTTAGCACAGAAATAACTTAATCTACCTGCATCCACTTTTACATACACCTTACAGGGTTGAATGTTGCTGAGTATCCATATCTTCTGGATTTAAATGAATGTGAGTCGGTAAAACAAAATAAAATGAGAGAGAGAGGGCGGACTTCTCTTCTACTTGGATAATTGTTTAGTTTAGTGGGGTGTTTGGGAATGTTTGTATGGGAATTTTTTTGTGTCTCTGATGGCTGAACTGCTGTTTTACATTTTCCACCGATTGGATGTGAGGGATAAAGTCCCCTGAGGGAGAATGAAGATTATATTATGTAATAATATATGTAATATTATATTACATGTTGATGATATTTTCTATCATCAACATGAAGTCATCATAGCACTAATGTGCATGTGTGTCTATGTATATATATATTGAAATATAGAATGCATGGTTTCGGGTTTGAACCCCACAGTCTTGCTAGTAGTCATCCTAGAGCAAGATGCCTTTACCCCTGCCTGCTCCGTAATGACATGTACAAGTCACTTCAAATAAAAGATTATGGCCTGTTTTGCGGTATAAATTTGTTTCTTTGTCATAGGCTAATTCAGATTGTGTTAATCCAGGTTTAAGAGATCTGTCTCTGAAACGCTGATTTACTCCAGACTAGTTCTAGACTACATAATCCAAGCCTACAGTTCATGCAGGACTAATAATGTGCACATTGTGCTGGAGAGGGGGTTGCTTTAAAAACCCTGGAAGGATTGCTTGTTCTATCGGCATTGTATGGTACTGGGATTAAACAAACAACGGATAAAGAAAGCAGACAATGGTTCTTTCAGTGACTTTGAAAGTCTCCTCTAAAGTAGATTGTGTCAACCCACACTATTGAAAACAAACATGATCAACAGACATTCCAGAAAAGGAACGCATGGGCTTATATTTGCTTATAACAATATACAATTATAAGCTAAACAATCTCACGTACTGAAATACTTTTTATTCTTCAACTACTTTTACAAATCAGATCCTTTATAAAATGCGTGTGTGTGGCAGAAATGTAATAATGAATACATACATTTATATGTGTTTGTGTGTGTGTTTATATACATGTGTGGGCGTGTGTGTGTGTGAGATA
The DNA here is from genome assembly GCA_027122715.1 of Trisopterus minutus. Classification (NCBI taxonomy): domain Eukaryota; kingdom Metazoa; phylum Chordata; class Actinopteri; order Gadiformes; family Gadidae; genus Trisopterus; species Trisopterus minutus. The sequence continues at coordinate 2,702,437 of JAOPUD010000140.1, forward strand.
TGCGCACACACACCCACCCACACACAAACACACACACAAATACGCTCTTTGTTTTCCATCATATTTAACCTTGTACTTCCTGGAAGGTTGTTATAGGTCAATGTTTACTGTTAATAACCAGGGCCGGGTGAGACAAGTGGAGGCGTGATTAAACGGCTTGCGTGTGTTTGTTTTCCTGTGTGGGTGTGTGTGTTGGAGGGAATAGAATTGTGTTTTTGTGTGTGTTATGTTTGTCTGTGAACGTGTGCTTTTGATTATATTTGTGTGTGTGTGTGTGTGTGTGTGTGTGTGTGTGTGTGCGTGTGTGTGTGTGTTTCTAAGCATTTTAACACATTTCGAGGAACATTTGTTGTGGTCATGAGGAGTCGCCATGGAGACTAAGATGAAGTGTTGAAGCTTGACCTGCCTGTACGTTTATTAATCAAAAGAGGAACCCGCCCCTGTGCTTTTTTGTTTGGGTGGATTCCTAGAGTTTGAGAGGATGTCGAGATGAGGTCTTGTGTTCTGGTTGACCCTGAGGTCCCGGTCCTATATCCAGGGTCTCAGGTCTTTACGTGTGCAGCCCTCTGACGGTTCTGGTGTCAGAGGGTCCACAGGACCGCTTTCAGCCCTTGAGTGGAGGTGCTTCACCCTCCACTAGCCTACACCTCACTACCTCACTTACACTAACCAACCCCACCCTCCTACACCTCACTACCTCACTTACACTAACCAACCCCACCCTCCTACACCTCACTACCTCACTTCGATAGGGGGGGTGTGATGTAGAAAGACTTTGGGTGATGAGGGTAGGGGAGGGATGTGGGTGATGTGGATAGGGTGGGGGTCATGTAGGTAGGACGGGGGTCATGTGGCTAGGGTGGGGGGTTGTAGGTAGGGTAGGGTGGGGTGGGGGTGATGATGAAAGGGTGCCGCTGATGTAGATGCAGGGGGGGTGATGGAGGTGGATGGCCGTCATGTAGGTAGAACGGGGGGTGGAGGAGCATGGACCAGGCAGAGGAAGCTCGCTGTTCCGCATGAAGCGCCTGCACACAATATTTCACTTTTTTTCTGGGTGTTTTCTGCAGAGTTTCTCTTCCCAAGGAGCGATCGATCGCAGCGCTGCGTGAGATTATTTCTAGATCTGTCATGAAGCCACTCGGGCAGAAAGATGAAGTCGGAGGCGAATTCACATGGCTAGGGGGCGGCGGCGGCGGGGGGGGGGGGCTGCATTCCCCCCATACCCAGCTCAGGTATGGGGGGAATGCAGAGGAGTGGGGAATACAGATGAGAGGGGGAATGCGAAGATGTCATCGGCCAAAGAGAACAACAGAAGGTTCTGATGCCGCAGTGGGGTCATGTGTCGTGGTCCAGGAGGACAGATATAATCCCACAGGGATTACCAAGGGGTGGGGGCTGATGAGCTCTCTCAGCCAATGCTGTGCTCCAAGCATGAGTAGGTGTCACTCAGCCAATCCTGTTCTCCAAACATGACTCGTCACTCAGTACCCCCAACACAAGCCGTTATTGTCCTGAACTCCGGACACGAGTCATTACCAGTCAGCCAATCCCGCGCTTGGTTCTCTCCTAGCTGGATGCTGTCGTCAGGGTTTCTGTCCCTGCTACCTGATTGGGTATAGCTGCTCTTTATCAGGTTTTAATTCAATTACCAGCAATTCATTCAATTACTTTTTGTATAACGACATGTTTCATATTATAGTAGTTAGTTCATAGCTATTTTTCACAAGATAAGAACGTATTTGCACACATGGGTGAAGGTGAGACTAATACATCATTTAGTCCCCGAAACAGACAGGCAGACAGATGGACATGCAGACCGACAGGCAGACAGGCAGACAGATGGACTGGCAGACCGACAGGCAGACAGATGGAGAGACAGACACAGAGGGGGACAGATGGACTGGCAGACAGACAGGCAGACAGATGGAAAGAGAGACAGAGAGATGGACAGATGGACAGGCAGACCGACAGGCAGACAGATGGACTGGCAGACAGACAGGCAGACAGATGGAGAGACAGACAGAGAGGGGGACGGACAGGTCGACAGGATGAGCAGTAGGCTCTGCTCTTCAGACCGCAGCGGAATATGTTTTCTGGTGGTTGTACCTCAGTGTGTTTGGAGTTGGGCAGTCCTGTAGCTGACAGCCGCCTTCCGCACACCGTCACCCCAGCTTCACCTCTCACAGCCAAAACACCCTTCCTCT
>JAOPUD010000140.1:2716625-2727192 GCA_027122715.1 Trisopterus minutus
TGTGTGTGTGTGTGTGTGTGTGTGTGTGTGTGTGTGTGTGTGTGTGTGTGTGTGTGTGTGTCTGTGTGTGTGTATGTGCGCATGTGTGTGTGTATAGCTTCTATCAATGGTGTAACAGCTAGACAGTACAAGTAGATGGATCTCTCTCTCATTCCACCGGAACCCAGCCGGAGCTTAGCATAGACACCCACTACAGAGGCTATTGTTGCATGAGTTTCTCTACATTGCTTAGCATAGACAAACACTACAGAGGCTATTGTTGCATGAGTAACTACACATCTTAGTCTATACACCCATTGCACAGACTAATAACATGAGTAACTACACATCTTAGCAGAGAATCCACCAGAGGGGCTAGTTAATAACTCAACATCAAAAGGGCTGATTATGATCCCACGTTCACGCAACGCAAGGGGGTTAGGGACCTTTACGGAACCCCTACACAGTAGGGGGTAACGGACCTCCTTGCGTCCACTGCAAGGGCCTGGCGTGCGCCTCCCAAAAATTTTAACCTTTCCTCGAGGCGACGAAGCAAGGGCTGTGATTGGTCCTGCTCACTAAAACCCGACGCAGGACCATAAACGTTCACGACTATGTCAAAGCGTCTGCGTGGTCCTTGCCTAGCTCGTCCACAGACTACCTACATGAGTGACTACTTTTCTTAGTAAGTACTTAACATCTTTTAGGAAAGACTAGTAACATTCGTTACTTAAAAACTAATATACTAATATAGTAACTGTTCATATTTTTGTGATTACTATTATATCAGTATATATTAGTAACGTTAGTTACTGTACATCTATAAGTATTGATTTCTATTCTTGCATATACTATAATAATGCAACAATCCAACAAACTAACAAAAACCAACACTCTAACAGTCTAACATCAAACAAAGATATCAGCAATCTGGCTGACGTTCCAAACAACCAACAAACCACATATCCAAACATTTAAACAACCTACCAATTGGCTAACCAATGATCAAGCCCAACAGGCAAAATATCACAATACAGAATCAAACCTTAAGTCCTACTTCCTTCTGCATCAGAAGTGCATTTAAGGTGAAGCCTGGTCAGATCTTTATGTATGCTGTAGAAACCCGGAGTAGAGGTGAAGGCCTCACTTATGGTTTTCATACGTCTGCTCGGCTCTTCAACCTCCTTCGGTTTCCACACGCTGGCCTCCTCTAGATCACTCAGTTTCAATGTGTCTCCTCTAGGTTTTTACCATGCTACATTCAGCCTGACTGGGGTCGCCATCACCCCGAGCCGTACACATGTTCGACCGCGTGACGACGTCTGGATGGAGCGTCTGCACCCTTAGCACGCCGGCACAGAAGACGGGGCTGTGATTCAATGTGACAAATGGCTCTTATTGAGAACATCCCACTCAAGGTCCTCCCGTCAGCTGAGGAGCACGGCGTTGAAAGGCCTGGTGACATAAAGCAGCAGTTCATCCAATATCTACCAATTAGCCAAGCTAACAACCTGACACATCCATCTCGAAGGCTGCACCGTTACTATCTCATAAACCGCAGCACTTAGCACACGCCGAGCGCCATACACGCCTTCGATGACTGACTGTGGACATCAGCAGACACACAGACAGCTGGGAGGGGGGCAGCAGAAATAGAATCGAGATTGGTGCGGGAGAGGCAGACATTTTCCTCTTCATCTATCACGCACTGGTCCGGTTCAGATAGTGCGTGACGGTGAAGGAAACTATAAATAACGGCCTCAATGACAACGTGGCTGTGGGCCAGCCAGGCGTTGTGGCGGCTGTCGACAGGCGAGGACGAAGACAGATGCTGACGATTACCGCCGACGCCCGGGCATAATTACACACCGCGTGGGAGGAAACACGTTGGAATTGTATCATGCTTATGAAACGGTATAGCGGCGGTATGGGCACATACGCTGTGACGAGGGAGTGGGAGTGTGACGGGGAGCCATTGGAAATAATTTGGCCGCCTCACTTGCCACGCGTCATCCAGAGGCTGTGGGCGTCGCACACAAGAGCATGGAAGGTGGAGGAGGGTATGAATGGGTGAGGGGATGTAGGAAGAGAGAACACAAGGATGAAGGGGGGGGGAGAACATGAGGGTGGGATGAATAGAGGGTGAGAGGATGAGAGCGGGAAGGGGCTGAGAGGATGGGAGGATGAGGGGTGAGAGGATGGGGCGGAGAGAGTGAGAGGATGAATGGTGAATGGGATGAGAAGGTGAAAGGATAAGAGAGTGAGAGGATGACCGGTAATATGATGAGTGGATGAGGGTGAAAGAACGAAAGGACGAGAGTTGAGAGGGTGGGAAGCAGAGAGGATGAGAGGTAAGAAGGTTAGAGGATAACAGGGCAAGGGGGATCAGAAGACGAGGGGCGAGAAGGTGTGAGGGTGAGAGGATGTGAGGGGAGAGCATGAGAGGATGAGTAGATGGGAGGGTGAGAGGACGAAGCAGTGAAGCGGGTTTCTTACACTTCTGGTCCTTCCAGGTGACCGTGGGCTCGGGGCGTCCCACCGCCAGGCAGAACAGGTTGACGTTGTCCCCTTCGTTCACCGACACGTCGTGGGAAACGTTGACGATCCGCGCCGGCACTGGGAGACAAGAGAACGACCTTTAACCTCTGATTCACTATGAATAATTCACAGGAATTATTCATGAGGTCCACCGCACTTGTTTAAAACACGGCGTTGGTGTTTGGAACAAGAGAAACGGGGAAAGCCAGTCTGTAGATTAATCATGTTGGTGCGTGGGTGTGAGTGTGTGGGGGCCTGCCTGCGTGCGCTTGTGGTGCGTGCGTGTGTGCGTGCATGCGTGTGTGCGTCTGTGTGCAGCAGTATGGCCAATCAGCAGCTCCAGATGCATTTAATGGATTGGTAATGTAATGTGTGTCCTTCAGGAGCTTCCACTTGGAACATCAATAACACCGTCTCCCTTCCCCTAATGGAAACTATGAATAGTTTTCCTGAAACTTCCACTGTTTTATCAGAGCACTTTTCTGCTCGTTAATTTGATAACAAGTTGGATTGAATTTAAATGGCCGATTATCATTGCTTTTAATGAGCCTTGACCCCAGATCGCTTTTCCTCATCCGGATGAGGAATCCTCTCCTCTCGCGTCTGATGCTGGGGTGAAGTGGTGAAAGCAGCCGCCTCAGCGTTGTGATTAGATGTGAGATTGCAGAAGAGCTGAAGAATACACAACATCCATCTTGCGGACACACTGACAGACTGTAGACGTGTCGGGAGACAGCTGATAGTAGGCAAATATATATATAATCATCCCTCCATCTAACAGCCTATTTCTGTAAGTCATTGTGACTTTCCAACTTTCCGCCAGACAGATCTCACATCCCAAAGCGATATGACATCATGGATGCATCGCTACACTCTCATCTCCTCTCAGACCCACGGCTAACAATGCGGCCACTAAAGACCGCTCTTTAAGACTGCTCTTTAAAGGAGAACCAAACGCCCTGACCCTGCCTTTTAAAAAGGCTTTCAGGTTTTATTCATTCCTGGGCAGGGCTACCGCTGGAAGCGCCTCCCTTTAATGCAGGTAGAATAAGCACAGGACAAGTATGTTGTATCAACGCCTCAAGGCCAAGTCACCATTACAGCCAATAGGAGGTTATACATGCAACAGCATCTGTTAGACCAAGAGAGGGAGTCATGTAATGCAAATCAATCTATACATGGTGTTGGGGTTTGGTTCACCCTTAAGGAGCAGGTGTGGGTTTGTCTTCTTGGTCTACCTCACAGCTTGTTCTATGAAGAGGTGAATTGCCCCAGTGTACTAGGAGGTCCAGGTACCTACCTTGTTCTATGAAGAGGTGAATCGCCCTAGTGTACTAGGGAGTCGGGGTACCTACCTTGTACTATGAGGTATACATGAGCAGAGCGGGGCTTGTTGTTGGCCTGGAAGGAGCAGGTGTAGGGCCCCTCGTCGGCCACGTGCACCGGGTCGATCTGGATGGAGAAGTGGCTGGTGTTGCTATTGACCAGCGACACACGCTTATCCAGCGACCACTTGTCCCGCCCCGTGAACAGGATGTTGGAGCGGTTCAACCACGCCTTGTGGGTCACCTCCTCGTCGATCTTACACCTGCACAGGTGAGCCAAGGGTGAGATACAGGTGAGGTACAGGTGAGATATGGCCATGTCCTAGGTGAGACAAGGCTAAGATACAGGTAAGGTAAAGGTGAGATACAGGTGAGGTAAAGGTGAGGTACAGGTGAGGTAAAGGTGAGGTACAGGTGAGGTTAAGGTGAGGTAAAGGTAAGGTACAGGTATGTAAAGGTGAGGTAAAGGTGAGGTACAGGTGAGGTACAGGTGAGGTACAGGTGAGGTAAAGGTGAGGTACAGGTAAGGTAAAGGTGAGATACAGGTGAGGTAAAGGTGAGACACAGCTGAGATACAGGTGAGGTAAAGGTGAGATACAGGTAAGGTAAAGATGAGGTACAGGTAAGGTAAAGGTGAGATACAGGTGAGGTGAAGGTGAGATGACAGAGAGACGAAAATGAAAGATGCAAACACATTTAACAATATGATCACACTATGTATGTTTTGGACAAAAATAAAAAGAGCCTAAAAGTCTCATCTGTTCATCTGACTAATTACTTTATACCTGTTTCCAAACAAACCAACAAACCAACAAACTTATATCTTTCTGATGATTATCGTGTCTTGAACATGTCAGGAACTTTACCAAAAAAACATGTTTCTGTGCGTGGACTTAAAACTTAAGAGCATAAAATATAATATATATTAAATATATATAAAATATCAGAGCATAGTGTCTGATTCAGAAGTTTGGACTTGTCATTTATGTCCCCCACCACTAGGTGTCCTCGCCCAGCCTGATTTATCGTACTTGGAGCAAGACATATGACAACATCATATATACACACAATGATATGTATATTTATGACATGCTTACACCAACCCAAAACCCCCTAGTTACCATCTAAATGTTATTTTTTATTTTTTATTTTTTATTTAAATGTTTTATATCAATGACCAAACTGCATTTATATGTTCCCAGTGGTGTACTATGAATAATAAGTAATAATATTAAAAAGTAAAATGTAAATCCATCATCCAAACAAAGGACAAGAAAGTGGAAGGAATTATAAAATAAAATAAATAATCCTTTATCAGTGGTTATAACTGCTGTGGATTTCCCTGAGGAATTGTATATCAAAGTAGTTACCATAGCTGCACAGGAATTCATTATATCCACTTTTCGGTTTGTGTAGCTTGCTAGCTTGCAAAGGTTGGCGAACCTTCAATTATTTGGAATGGGAGGCTTACGGCTTAATCCGAAATAATATGTGATTTTTGTATGCTTTAGAAAGGGAATTTAGCAATATTAATGTTCTATGTAATGTAATTACGTATGTGAAGTGATTCAAAATTAATTGATGGGTCATTGCTATCCTTGTTCCATGGACAGAATGGTATTAACAGATTGGCATATTGTTATTTGTATTCCTTTTCCATTAAAATATTGCCAGCAAAGCATCAAAATAAAATTGGTTTGTGCAAATGTGAATTATACATGATATTTGTTCTTATCGCATTGCAAATGTTTTCAAACATCAATATGTGTGTAACCACTTATGTGTTAATATTCCCTTAATCTCCTAAAGTCCTCTCCTTTATCAGTAAATTACTTAATCCCCTAATTATTTTTTCAGTTGAAGTATAGACCTTGTTAGGTACACTAAATATATAAACCAAACTGGCTACTGCAATACCACTCCAAATGCACAAAAGCACTTTTGGATACGCATATCTCTGCCGCTGTCTGTAGATATTTTTGAACTGCATTGTGTTTTTTATTTTCCCTTTGAAACACGGCGTCTTGAGATCTACAAATAAGATGTGCTTCCTCAGTGTTGAAGAATTGCAGCGTTGTCCAAAAGCACATTAAAGCATGTCAGACACAGAAACAAACACCCTCTTATTTTGTTTTGCGCAATCAATCCTTAGGGTTATTTGATTATTTTCTGCGTTAAGCAATTGTGAGGCAGATATTGAAATAACATTTCTTCTTTGAACGTATTCAGGGCTGTGTCCTCTTTATCTATCCTGCAGTCACTCATCAAAGGTAACGGTCTATCGGCTGATCAGGCTGGAGGAAAACTCTGTCCTTCCTAAACACATAGCCTAAGCCTAGTATTTTATTTTGGAAAGGAACATTAGTTTGAAATGCAGGGCTGTCACCCTCGCCCTCTCTCACCCTCACCCTCTCTCACCCTCTCCCTTTCTTACCCTCACTTCTTGTATCGTTGTGACAACAATGAAATGGTGAACTAAGTGGTCATACACTGTTTCGTTAGTAGTTATGTGCCTGGTATACTCTTTTAATAATCTGAGAATCATCATTTATGTAATGTAATGCATTATACCAGCCTTGTAAACAGTGACTGATAACTTACTAACTAGACTGAACACTCCTCATACTTGAGTCTGAAGAGTATGATGTTAAGTTTTGTTGTTGTTTTACCTTCACAACATGCAGGTATGCCGCTATACAGTTTATGAAGAGTAATAAATACATATTCTGTCATATTTGCATATTGCAAAATATTGTACTCATTCTGTTGCTGCATGCTTCTTCTTTGTTTTATGTCTTATGATAAACTAGACCACAGACAGATGCCAAAGTGGTAACACAGGTGACATTATTCAATACACAAATAAAAAAATGTTGTTGTAATTGTTGTCCACTTCTCGAGTTTATGGGTGTAGTTTGAGTTCAGAAGATTTAATTTCTTTCCATTGCTAAATCGGTCATGATATTGGAAAGATGATGACTGATATATTCTTTATAATACATTGCATTATAAATAATACATTGAACATTGCAATAATTCTGGTGGTATATACTTGGTGTGCGCGGATGTGCTGATGTAATTTCCTCTCTTGCTGGATGAAAGGGGCCATTAAATGGTAAATGGACTGCATTTATGTAGCGATTCCTGACCTTAAGCCACTCAAAGCGCTTTATAATAAGGGCCTCACATTTGTGAGTAGATAGGTGTAGGTTTCTTGCTCTTCACCTGGACACATCACTAGGAGGAGCCAGGGATTGAACCAGCAACCTTCTGATTGCAGTCAACCTGCTGTCCATACAGCAGATACTCAGTACAGATGCTCTCACCATTAATATAGTGCACCATTGAGCAGAACCGTTCATGTGGTGGTAAATAGTGCACTTGTGGGTGATCTAGTGAATGTGGTGGCGAAGTGCACGTGGTGAGGATTTAGTGCATGTTACAGTGCTTGTGTTTCCGGCTACTCAGGTGGTGGAGTACATACCATTCACATGGTCTCAAGACTTCAACCAATCAGTGAATTATGGTTTAATTCTTTTAACAATTGCATTTAGTAACCTTTAATTATTATGGTAATATGAAGGTAGATTATCAACGCGGATATATAGGATTTGCTGCTGAAGACAGTGTTGATAGTTCTACGCAGTCCAAGGGTTTAGTTAGTGGTAATGGACTAATTCCACCTCTAGAAGTCCAGTAATGAAGTTGTTTAGAAACCTTTGGAACATTAACCACGGCTCCTATAGGGACGGATTACTCACCCCTGCGGGGGTGTTCCCATCTGGGTCAGTTGTCCAGTATTTCCTTTGTGAGTTTTTTAGGAAGCCATTTAAAAACGTAAATGCGAAGTATATATGGATGCCTAAATGGCTTGTTTGTTATAGTTAAGGCTTGTTATAGAAATTGATGTTGTGTTTTCAGTTTGTTTCTGAATATAGTGGGATAAGGATCATTTCTAGTTTAATAATAGATTTTTTAAACTGAAACTGAATTTTAAATACTTAACAATCACCAATTTATTGCCATGCACTAAGTCTTTCTTTGCACTTGCCTGGCGCTAATAAAAAGCCTTCTAACCTTTTGTTCTGAACTCACCAGTTGTTTTTAAAAACTTTATTTTTCATTAATAATAATATTGTAATCTCTGCTCCAGTCCTAATTTCCCAGGTTACCCAGAATGACCCTCACCACAGCCTCGTCTTTCGTCATCCTCCAAATAAACGAGTTGCATTCTGGGTGCATGCTCCATAATAGGTCCTCTTGTTAAACTCCTGATTTCTCTGGAGGAATATTGCAACAAGTTGAATTGAAGTGGCTACTAGTCACAATCCTTGGGTTCTTGTTCCTATGGTGTCCCTAGCTATTAATACTCTCATATTAAACTAATAACTTATGCTTGATGCTACAGATAAAAGACATGTCATATTAAACTCATATCTCCTAATGGTTTATTAATGCCTCTCACATTATACTAATATCTACTAAGAGTTGATTAATACCCTCATTAAAATAATTTGTTACGGTCGATGGTACAGATAATAGAAAAAACACATTTGCTTATTAAACTAATATCTGTTAATAGTTTATGAGGATCTCTCATTATAAACTAACATCCACTAATAGTTTATTTAAGGCGCTGTGAGCGATTTGGTGGTTGGCTAGGTTCCTGTCTGTTTGATTGCATGTAGCGCTCCCCCCTCCCCTCCCTCCTCCCACGTCACCACATGACCGTGGCTCCTGCAGGGCTCCTGACTCTTCCTCCTGGCAGTCTCCTCCTCTTTTTATTCAGTCCCTTTTTTTCTCTTTGAGTGTTTTTTATTAGCTGTTCCTGGAATTGCTGAGAAACTGACGGAAATCTTGCTCTCTGCCAGTGAATGCGGGGCTGGGAATGGGATACCAGAACATTTGTTTTCTGTTTCCTGCCGAGCGGAGGTACTGGGAGACCCATGTTTTTTTCCAACAAATGCTTTATCAGTAATGGCTGTCAGAATACAGAGGTATTTGACATTTTATTTAATTAAAAAATATATTGCTTTTAGCGCCGTTAATACACTCATATTAAACTAAAAATATGGTTCATGCCCCAGAAATAATCTCATATTAAACTAATATCTGATGATAATCAACTCCACAGAGCCTGCTGCAGTGACGTCACATTGTCTACAGGAAGGAAGTGAGCTCGGTGACATGGGACTAGGGGTGGGTTGGACAGCTCAGCAACGGGGACAATCCAACCATTAACCAGTCTTCCTCTAACCTGAGTTCAAAACACAGTGTGACCTCGCAACTCTGTGCAACAAACCACAATCTGCCATTAATCTAATGCTACAAGCCTGCACCATGTAGGTACAGAATGAATGTGCGATTACATTGTGTAGCCACTGTAAGACAGACCTGCACCGGGCAGGACAGCAGAGGCTCCTGGGCTGCACTCCAGCTGTTCATAAAATAGCTTTATCATATTATTGATTGTTTAAACCAGCACTTTAGGTTTGTTGATACGTGCCAAATGCTCATCGACCCATCAGAATTTACAACCAAACAATCAAATCACATGTTGCATTGTTCACAATCACAGATTTCAAACTAAAGTTGACATTAATTTCATTCGGTAATTCAAGTTTTGTGTATATATTCAGGCTTATGTACAAACGCCTAAAGCAGAAGGTAAACGCAAAAATGTATACAAGACCTCTTATAAACGTAGCTTATTTATCATTATATAGAGTTAACATCTTCGTTCACAACTTTAAAAGCAAACGCAACTGTCATATTTTTTAGTGAGTCCTTAATCTCAGTCTGACAGTTGAACTCTGCTGCAGTGAAAAGCTGTTACAGTGAAGAACTGGAAAGTCACCACAAACACCTATAGCACAGAAGCCACTTAATAGTTACATCTTTTAGCAATACTTTCGGTAGACGTTTGTACACATGCTTTTATCTTTTCATACTTTATATTCTTTTCTCGTACCATATATTTGTGTCTCATTTCATTCTCTTCATTTCTACTTATTCATACTTTCTTTTCATTAGTATTTCTCCATCTTGAGTGGAGCACCTGAGACAGTTCAACCATTTCCCTGAGCCTTAATAAAGCACCTCTCCCGGAGCTAACCACCAGCTTGTCTAGATGACGATCGACGGTGCCGCCCCCAGGCATCTCATCTTGATGACCTAAGATGAGAGTCTGGCTATTTGTTTGTGTTAACAGATATCGATGGAACTTTCTGCAGACCAGGCAACAACAAACGGTATCTGACTTCCTCGGTCGTCGCAGATTATTCTCCCTTCACCAGATATAGAAAAGAGGAAATAAATAAGAAGTAGATGCCTGAGATCGATGTTTCTGGAAACTTCTGCTGTCTTAATGTACATCTTTCCTGCTAAATCTCAGATCTCATATCCTAGAATCTTGTTATTATTGGATGTCCCCTTGCTGTGACATCATCGCTCACTGGCCTGGCGCCAGGATCGACCTCATCATAATCATCATCATCACGTACAGTCAGGGTCGTCGCTGTCAACAGCCAGGGTCGCCCCCGGCAACAGCCAGGGTCAACCCCGGCAACCATCAGTGGAACTGCAGAGATACCCCCGCAGGGGTTGTCCTTCTGTTTGATGGCTGACAGTCTGCCTGCACTGAAGGTAAACAGCCATGGGGGAGACAGATGAAAGGGGGGGGGGGGCGGGGGGCACAGGTGTTTGTGCTACCGGAGGACGACGCT
>JAOPUD010000140.1:2775640-2788535 GCA_027122715.1 Trisopterus minutus
CACACACACACACACACACACACACACACACACACACACACACACACACACACACACACACACTCACACTCACACAATACTTGCTATTAAACACAATTACATCCCTGCTGTTTATTTGTTTTTAAAGGACAACAGGAAGGAAAACATGAAATGTATAGATAAAAGCAGCACTGAAACCACCACTAAAAGCAGCACTCTTCTAAGTGAATTGTACCCACACAAACTACTTTTTTTTAGGCCTCCATCCATCCAGGAATTATGCTCTATAAATTGTTTCATCATGGTCCATGACAATTCATCTCCTTCTTCTTTCATAAACAAGTTTCTTTAATAGTTGTAGGACAACAACATTAATAATCCTACATTTTCTTCGCCTAAGCTTTACAGAGAGAACACAAAGCCACACAATACATTTTTCCTTGCCCACATCTCTGTCCTTCTAAAACATAATTCTCTCTCACTGTAAGCAACAGCATGATCGATAATATCCCGAAGGTGTCGCTCACCGTTTTTTTGAGTTGCTTGATCAACCTTGGTCAGACTCTGACATGTAAACACAATGTGAGCAGGTGACATGATGTGTTGGGTAATGACAAATCCATATGTGGCTTAATTTTTCCTTATTTTAACCTTGCTTTCTCGTGATATGATGTCCAGCCACCCCAGTTGTTAATTTTAGCCTGCCTTGAACTAATTTGTCGTAAGGAATCAGAGACCACTTATGTGTAGTAGGTAGGCCTACATCTGCTTGGTGTGAACCCCATTTTTTAGGCAAACCTTTCCCACCTTTGATGTAAGCGCAGAATTCTGGAGAGAGGGTGAAACTGTGTTCAGGGCTGTCTCCTCTCTGCTAGAGAGATGACAGTATAAGCATTAAAACAATTCGACAACTTTGGTACGTTCTTCACGTCTGATCTGTCCTAGATGCAATATCTCATAAAGGAATTGCCATAACAGTTGCACAATTAACATGATTACCACTGAACATACCTGATGCAGTCAGAATAAGTTTGATTTAGGATTATTTGCCTCATAACCTTACAAAATCAACTGCCAGAACACCTACAAGAGCCACTGCAGACTCTGCCTGCTTTCTCTGCATTAGGTCAGGTTGATTTAGTGTATCATGCAATAATGTAGTCACTGTTGTGTCTAGGGTACAATCTGAAGATATTAAATAGTCATCATACTCAGTCATATTTATGTTGAAGGGGCGGAAAGGGAGATTTAGAGTTTAGGTTGATATTGCTCTTCATTTTGTAAAGATTGCATTTATAGTTCTATTCCTTTACTCAAAATTACATTTGCATGACATGTACTTGAATCATGCCTTAAATCCACCCGATGGAGTGTTTGGCTGAAGAGTCTTAGTAGATATTTTATCTCACCTGTTCATAAGTCTCCCTACTCAGGCTCTTCCTGCAGTTGGGAGGGATTGTGGCTCATAGGAAGCCAATCACTACCATTTGTGGTGGGCCTGGTCAAACGGCAAAAATAAGAGTAGGCTTAAGACAAACCATTTTTTAAAATTGGGGCCAACTCCTTTTTGGACTTCTACATTCAACATCTACCAATATTTAAACCACATAGTGATTAGGGATACTGAGTGTAGCTGCTGGAAAAGCAATAACAAATAACTGCCCTAAGCCATCTCCAAATTAAGGACTGGTATGATATCTATTAGATATTTGTAAGAAAGATTTTTTTTCTCCATGTGGCTTCAAGAAATATAAGTTGGGGAAATTTGGGAGGAGTGGCAAGTACATATATTCCCTGAAATTCACTTAATTTGTTTGATTGTTTATTTATCACAAATGAAAAACCACTCTATGTTCTATTTGTATTATAACTATACAGCAAAAAGCTGACCTGGAAATTACTTGTCAATAGCTTGGGAGCTTTGTTTCCCAGAAATACATTCATACAATATTTGGAATAAAATGAAATAACATTTTGCCAATCCAGGCAATCCATTTCCAGCCTTGTTTGCGTAGCCATATGTAATAACAGGAAGAGGTAAGTGCCATAGGGTCCTGAATATCCAGAACGTAGGATATCTTCGGGTGGTGGGTACCAACCCTTAACACTACGCCGAGTTGCATCTTCTGAATGCAGATGAACCACGCTTCAATAAGCGACCTCACACCCAGCCCGATGACAAACAAGTTTGACGCGTTCAGAGCCGTCATCATACACACCATATTTGCCTACCAGTTTGGAAAAACAATTATGTTTACTGTGTACCTTACCGGCAAGACACATTTCAAAGATTCCACACTCAGAAAATATTTCTTTATTTTGTACCACGGCGGATGAGCTTTCTCCTCCTCTCCTACGCCTCCGTGCTGGAGCAGAAAGTGTTTGAGCACCGCCACTCCCCAGGGGGTTGCTCTGTAGCACTTGAAGTATTTGAAGTATTGCGAGACTAAAATAGAGCCAACAGCTGGGATTTGTTCTCCTCGGTTATAAGAACAAAGCTCACCTTTATTTAGTTCCCTCCCCCCCTCTGTTAACATCTACGACCTTGGGAGCAGGCTCCCATGACCTTGCACTTCTCTGTTCTAACCCCGTTCATCCTGTAGAACTCAGAAAGCGCACGGTGTTCTTCCGACTCGGTTCTGAGCCCCTAAGTCCCGTAATCTTAACGTACTTGGGGGGGTGGGGGCGGGAGCGGGGGGGGGAGTCAGCCTTGAGATGGGGTCTACACGTTACGTTAGCTATACAACCAAAGGCCAGCCTAGAGTTAATCAGTTATTGATCAGTGTGTTTACAGCAGGTGTGTGAGGCTCCTCAACCCGATGTAGCAAGAGTATTAGCCTTTAGCAGTGTTAGCATGTAGCTCTATCTAGACATTAGCTTTGGCCACGAAACAGCGTTCTAATACGCAAACAGCTTCTCCCGCTGCTACTCTGCCAACAAGCGACTAATAAATTAAACCAAGAAAAGCTGAAAATAATCCTGCCGGATATGGATAATATGAGGTAAAAAATAAACATAATAATAGAATAATAAAAACAAATAAAACATACTTAGTAAAACACCACAAGTCCATGAGTCCATGGTGGTATCAGCAGAGATGCTCTGATGCAAGGGGGGGGGGAATTGAGGAGGAGTCAAGAGGAGGAGGAGCTGGGGAGGATGAGCTGGGGAATGGGAAGGGGTGCAGAGGAGTTGGAAGAGGTGAAGGGAGGAGGAGGTTGTGGAGTTGATCCCCTCCTCCACATCCTGCTGCTTCACCCCACAGGAGTTGTAGGAGGGAGAGGGTTTGAGGTGGTAGAGGGCGGGCTGGAAGGGTGGGGAATAGGAGCCGGGCTGCAGAGCGGGTGGTGGTGTCTGGTTGAATTGAGGACCACGGAGTGCCGTTCCTCATAGTCTGGCGTTGAGGCCGGTCGCCTCAGGCTCGGCTGCTGCTATTCTTGTTGTCACGGTGATGTCAGGGTGGGTGGGGCCTCACTGTGGGGGCGTGTCCCCCTCAATCTGGATGCCGTTGTGTTGTAGCTGTGCCCTGAGCAGGGCGTTCTCACTCCTCAGTTCCTCAACCTGCGGAACACAGACACAACACAGCTAACTCACCCGGCAGCAGGTTGATTGGTGCTGCGCCATGCGATGCTATGTTAACACCCTGCTTCTCTCTTCATGGAGCTACGTGGTACAGCACTGCTCGGCTAACAGGTTGTGAGCCCGCCCGTTGGTCCTCCCCGGTCCCCCGTCCTAAGGAGTTCCGAGGGCCCAGATGGAGGCCGTTGCTCCTTCTGCTGCTGGGACCGAGAACCACAGACTCGGAGAGCACCTAATCCGTGCCATCCACCAACAGGTGGTGAAATGTGTACTGGCAGCTCGCTCTGGGAAAACACTTAAATGTCATATTTCAAAAAAGGTCTTTGCAGAATGATCCATCGATTTATTATGAAGTGTCATTTTAGAACTAATGTTTGTTTATGTTTGTGGATGATTGAGACTCTCGGGGATTGGGACGGTGCGATGAGAGTTGTGTTTGGTTAACGGCTAGCCGCTAGCACAGCTCCAGGCTACCTGCGGTCTGACATGCTAGTGGCCGGTGTTGCTGGATGCTAGCATGCCTCGCTACCTGCCGTCTGTCCCGTTAGTGGCTAATGGAGCTGCTGTCTGTCACGCCAGGATACCTGCTGTCGGTCATGCTGATGGCTAGCCTAGCATGCCATCTGTGCTAGCTGCTAGCTCCATGCAACCTGCTGTCTGTAGAGCTGGCTGCTAGCTCAATGCTACCTGCTGTCTGTCGTGCTAACTCCATGCTACCTGCTGTCTGTAGAGCTAGCTGCTAGCTCCATGCTACCTGCTGTAAGTAGAGCTAGCTGCTAGCTCCATGCTACCTGCTGTCTGTAGAGCTAGCTGCTAGCTCCATGCTACTTGCTGTCTGTAGAGCTAGCTGCTAGCGCCATGGTCCCTGCTGTCTGTAGAGCTAGCTGCTAGCTCCATGCTACCTGCTCTCTGTAGAGCTAGCTGCTAGCTCCATGCTACCTGCTGTCTGTAGAGCTGGTTGTCCGTCTGGAGGCGCTCCATCTCCTTCAGGTCCTGCGCCAGCTGCTGGTTCTTCTTCCGCAGGTCTGTGATGTAGTCGCACGCCTTGGAGAGGATACCGCCTTTACTCTGAAAACAGGAGGTCAGAGGTCAGAGCGGGGAACCGCACAGGAAGTAGAATATGGCTAGGCAGGGATGAGAACTCACCGCGCCAGTCTTGGTGCTGTCCAGCGTGCAGTCGGGGATGATCTGAGACAAGCTGACGATCCAGTTGTTGATCTTGTCTCTGCGTCGCCTCTCCACTACAACACAAACACACGCCAATTTAACTTCATATCAAATATATATCTGGATCAACCAGATAGGTCTGGTTGACCAGGTCTCAACCAGGTCTCTGGACTTCAGGTCAGAAGTGCTTCATGACACATTTGATCTAGAAAAGAAACAGGATGTATGTTGTGATAAACACCAGCTGGTGTGTTTTAATCTAAATCAAAAGTCTTTCTGTAAACTCTATATCAGTTTACCCCCCCCCCCCAGGCTGTTTTCATTAGATTGAGTAAACTCAAGACAGCTCCACAGCAGCCTCTGGTGGCGGTCCAGAGAACAGCTAATCCTTCCAGATGGACGTGAAAGTGAAATCGCCTGGTGAATATTTACAAGACAAGCCTGTGTGTCGCTCTAGAGCTTCAAGCATAATTTATAGCTGCCTTGATGTGCCGTCCCTGAATTGTGCACGCACTCCACGCACGGCAGTGGCGTTTATCGATGCCAGTTTGTCATAGCGATGCCATGGCTGTTAGTCTGAGGACTCTTCAAAAATGTCATAGGTGCGCAACTAATTGCTGGATGAACTCGCTGCACTGGAGGGCCGTGACACTTGGTCCCCTGCGGTGACCCACTTGTGGGTGGTGACCCAGTTTGAAAACCACTGATCTAGAGCACCAATCACAAACCTTCGTTATGTTGCGCTCTCCTCTTCTGGTCACGCGGGGTCCGCGCCCCCTCCATCTTCCTACGACCAGGAAGGAAGTATATTAAAACTACAACTCTGTCAATAAATTATGTGAGTATATGAATGTTTATAACGACAGTTATAAACATAAGGTGTAAGGTGAAACTAAATACACGTCTCCCAAGATGCATGAGGAAGGGTTAATGTTATGTATTGGTTTAGATTAGCTAGATAACGGGCTAGGTTAGTCTCAGGGTTCGGTCTGGTTAAGGTTGCAGTCTGGTGTTAAGGTCTGGGGAGAAGCAGTGAACAGGCAACACAGTGTAGCTATATCTTACGTAGTACTCTCTACACACTATAGAAGTACCTATTGTAGTACCGCTTACATTCTAGTGATATCTTAATCTTCAATCACAAAAATGTAGCAGCAACATTAAAATTTTTATTTAACTATTGAAGAAATCATTATTTGAGGTTAAGGAAACTCCTGCTACATGTCCAGAAACTCAAAGGAACAAGAGTAGAGGTCCAATGTTATTACAAGTTAACACATGTACAGGAGTTTACCTCAGGTCTCACACCCATCTGCAAGTCCCATTCTGGCTACAGAAGAGGGGACATATTTCAGCCTTGGAAAGGAATGGTAGTAATTCATCAGGGGTTGTACATATTTGTACTTTCTGCTGCCACCTTCCAGGAGATAGCACCCTTACGGTTTCTTTATGCATCTAATGGCGTTTCCACCAGATAACGGATTCTCCCGCATGCTCAGCCAAGATGGCGCACTACAAATACAGCTCTGTTTAAGCACACAAAACCCCTCCACACAAATCATCTTCGCACCTCCTCCCTGGCCTGTTAAGCGGCATTTCTGACTTGGAAATACTTTTTAGCCATTTTTGGTGTCATAGTGAATTACCGATTCCCCCACATGTCCAGAAGAGAGTTATGTGCTCAGGCTCGGTGCCAAATTATGTACATTTATTGGAGTGTAACGACTTTCACTGCAGAATGTCATTAAGTCACTGCAATAAGACATTAAGGACACTGTAAAGGAGCTTTTAGCGAGCATCTTTGATACTCATTTATCACCAACACCTCCTCATCAAACACACTTCCCTTGGATGTGATGTCAACACCTTCCTGTAGCTTGATGCTAACACCTTCCTGTAGCTTGATGCTAACACCTCCCTTTAGCATAATGCCGTCCTTTATTGCTTAAACGTAGTCACTAACAGAGCTGTTCCTGTCCCCTCTCTTCTGATCTAGTCTGATTGGTTGGTCTGTCAGGTATATATGCAGATGATGTAATGAATCAATTTTTGTTGTCCTCACCAGGTTGCGTCATGTAGATCAGCACTGTCTTCTCTGAAAATGTTATTAATCAAAATATAATTTAGGTTACTTAGAAATCGGATTTGTATTACTCAAATATCAACTATATTTCTGTAAATATTATTTCAATTACACCAACATCAATAACACTGCAATACAACAGGAGATCCAACTATACATACATATCACTAAAAGGGATACGCCAAGATATCTCTGAATTGTCTTTCGCCCGTCTTTTGAGGATGTTTGATTCCAGATTCATCATTGAGCTTCTAAAAAGGGGAGATTGCTGGGTTAGCATTTGCCAGACGCTTTTATTGACTTGCAGTTACAATAGCTTAGCACCAGTTCATTTGAGGGGAATACACTTTAAATTACTTTCCAAAGATTTCCAATGGGCTACCTGTGATCCGTAGCTGACAGGTTAACCTCCACGTAGACTACCCAGCGAGAAGCAGCTGATAATAGAATTGCTTATATTATCAGCACCGGCACATCAAAGATGGCCTAATAATCACAAAATCGACATTTCTGCATTTCTGTAATGTGCCAGTGTTAGCCAGCAGGCAAATTTTCAACTGTAGTCCTTTGGCAAGATGTTAAAGGAGAATTCCGGTATTTAGCACTTTGAGCCCCTTTCTGGGTGGTCTAGGATGAAATAGAGTGGTGGGATGTCACGAGAACCGATATTTCTGTACCAAGTTGATGCAACAATTAAAAAAATGTGACGGTACTCGTTTTTCTTCACTCAAAGCCGATGCATGCATCCGAAACCAAATAAACAAATCAAAAACAGCGTTGCTTATTCGCTTCGGCACCTAGCAGTTGAAAACAATGTTGGTGTCTCCTGTGGCTGCCTTGCACCTGTGTTATATTACGTTGGAGAGCAGCATAGCTGCCTGCTTTCAGCACGTATTTTTTTAACTATTTTATCAATTGAAGGCTACATGCCAGTGCCACTGCTTTTTGTTGTGTTCAAATCTTTTAGTAGGCCTACATCGGATTTATTGCTTTTGTTTTTTACTGTGGTATCAAATTGGGTATCGAGAATTGTGGAATTTCACTGGTATTGGTATGGACTACTAAATTTCTGGTATCGTGACATCCCTAGGTTGACACCGACATTTTGACTATTGGTCGAGTCTCGGGTATTTGGCTAATTTAGAATCGCCCCAGCCTACTTCAGCATGGTGTGGTGCTGTTCACATTTGGTTGTAGTCTTTTCACTCGGTTCTCACCCTACTGTTGAGACGGAGAACCGTGCGAAATGACTACAACCAAACGAACAGCCCCTTTCGGTTTCCGGTCAACGAGCAATGAGTCTTCCCACAGAAATCAATGGGATTTACAAAATGCGA
Organism: Trisopterus minutus; assembly: GCA_027122715.1. NCBI lineage: Eukaryota > Metazoa > Chordata > Actinopteri > Gadiformes > Gadidae > Trisopterus > Trisopterus minutus. The sequence goes on from JAOPUD010000140.1 coordinate 2,783,786, forward strand.
TAAATGTGCAATAAAACACGACATAAACTGTATTTGGCAACGATACTTGATTTGGAAAATCAAACACCACTACATGTTGAGGGTTGTTTTAAGGACATATTTGTGAATGCCCGTCGCCAGCCACTCTTAAGCAGGCAGGAGCGATTTGAAATTAGCCAAATACCCGAGACAGGACCAAGAGTCAACATTTCGGTGTCCACCACTCTATTTCATCCTAGTCAACCCAGAAAGGGCTCAAAGTGTTTAATACCGCAATTGTCCTTTAAACGAGGCACAGGATGGCTAAAATCCATCTGTGTTTTTGTAAACAAAATGCAATCTTGTTGTGGTTCTGGCACTTTTCGGCAACACATTGGAAATCATTGGAAAGCCATTAAAAGTTTATTCCCCTCACAGGAACAGGAGCTAGGCTGCTATAACTCTGCAAGTCAATAGAAGTATCTAACAGAATGTAAACGCTCCCCCAGCAAACTCCCCTTCAGGACGCACAATGAGGAATCTTAAACAGTCTGAGTCGGGGTAAGAAAGGCACACACCAATTTACAGATATCTCAGCGTATTACATTAATGTTATCGATTCAAAAATATGTAAATAGACGGTTAATAAATAAAAAAACAAAGCATGTAGAAATGAGAAGGATAGAAGATCTTATATAAACACAGAAAACTGCCAAGGTTAGGGGTTTGATGCACACTGGCACAGCAAGGCATTGGCACTGCTTGGGTTAGGGGTTCAATTCCCACTGAAGCCATCCATGCTACGAATGCTTCACGGTATTGTAAGACACTTTGGATAGCTTTTTTATGAGCTGTGTTAACGTAATAGCTGAAAATGTAATTTACTCATATTGGAGGGACAAACTAAAGACTGTTCTTCGGTTTCCCCTTGACAATGAGGCTTCAGCAACATTACTAACCTCCACCAGGCTTCAGACATACCCTAATATTCTAGACCTTATGTCTCGAGGAATGTCAGTGGCTGCTCGGTTAATTTGTTAGCTGTGGTGATTGGCATCATGTGACTCTAGCGAGGTGATGAAGAGGAAGAAGAGCCAGAGAATTACAGGGCTGAGGTGGTATTTATTCATAACTATTGCAGTCTACACCCCAGGGTCCTAAAGAGAGAGGACTTCTCCTAGAGCATTATAGAAGTAGCAGACTTGTACTCACCGGGAGAACGTGCGGTTGGTAGTATTAGTAGTATTATTAGTACTACAGTATGAGGAGTATGTCTAGGCTTAGTATTAGTAGTAGAATTACTAGAAGTAGTACTCGCCAGTAGAACGTGTCGGTGGTAGATGCATTATCACAGTAGGGACCAACCGATATCAATTTTTTTATGGCAGATACCGATTTTATTTTTTTTTTTCATCGGCCTTAGCTGATAACCAATAGGCTGATACCAATTTTCTTGAGCTGATACAGCTTTTTTTTTTTTTATTGAACTGTCTGTAAATCATGCTGGGAAAAAATTAAAATAAAAAATAAAAAAATACCATAAATTTACAGCCAATACCATAAAAAACGCAAATATCGGCCGGCCGATATATCGGTCGATCACTGTACCACAGTACTAGACTAGCATTAGTAGTAGTATAGTAGTTTTATAGAAGCACTCACGGTGAGTACGCGTGAGACGTTAGGTTCCTGCCGGCGGTCGGGATGACATCTGACGGACTCATCATCACATAGAACTGACCTGGAGAGACGGTGAGAGACATTGGGACGGAGCAGAGAGCGGGAGGGGCATACGACATCTTGAACACTTTTAACCCAGGACGGAGAGCTCGGGACTTTACCTCCAGCCGGCGTCAGCGAGGTGTCGGAGGTCGCGTGGACATCGCTCACCGCCGCGGCGGGAAAATACGTGAAGCGCGCCTCCCCCCCAACTGGACTGATGACATCACTGAAGGAGTTCTGGAGGGGAGACGACAAAAAGGCAGCCACACTGAGTGAGTGAGTGAGTGAGTGAGTGTGAGTAAGTGAGAGCGAGGGAAACGGACATACCTGGGGAGCCCCAGTGAAGGTTGCCGTGGAAACGACGCTCACCGCCGCGTTATCCCTCGTCTCCAGTTGTGGGTCCGCTACCGCGACGACACGATACGTCACCTGACCACGGGGACAGATAGACGGATATTAAGAGTAGGGCCGGATGCCAAATCTTTTCTTTTGATCCCTTGAGCACCAGCAGTATCACGGTAAAGGAGAAATGGGAAATTAGGACTGATATTGACCACTGAGCTGCTTCAGCGTCGTGATGCTGGAGCGTTGATGATCCGGACCGAGTCTGACCAATCTCTTCCTTCAGACTTCGTAGCCATGATGGAATGCACTAATTGTAGGTCGCTTTGGATAAAAGCATGAGGTAGCTTAAAGCATAAATGTAAGGTAATGTAATAGAGCCACTCTGTATATCAAAGTGATTGGGGTCCTATCCACTAATGATGCCATCCTCCATCTCCCTCAAGGTATCACACAGCCCCAACCAATCAGAACACTGGTGGATTTTGGCTCCAAACTAATGTCTTCTGTAGCCAACCGATCATGTGATCCCCCCCTCCCCTCCAGCCGCATGACTGACATGTGATACCGGCCGCCAGCCAATCCTGAACATGCCTGAGATCACATGACCCACATCGCTGCATCAATTAACTCAGCACTTCCATCAGGTTAACACATCCTCAATATCTCCTGTTGTACACTCACAAATCATGTTGAGACAAATGTTCTTTTAGTTTGATTTCAATTTTTTTTGCATGTGTTTAACAAGCCTAATAATACAACATAAATAATACGTATACACAATAAGAGTAGTTGTGTATTAGAAATATAGAGGCAAGAAATAAATGTCAACACTATAGCCTATAGCCACTATAACTGTTAAAACGGCATGGTGTTCGTTGAACAGAGGCCAACTTCTCTTTCATGGATATAACCAAGTAACAACAACATGCGTTTGTTTGTATTGATAACCATATCAAAAAGACAACTAACTACCTGCGAGCCTTCGGGGCGGAACTGGTACTGGATGTTGTGGTCGACAAACGCAGCGGTCTGCTCCTCTCCTCCTGCACCGCCAAACACATAATACACACACCCGCGTTTAACTTGGGAAGAACGAAACTGTAAGTGACATGTGGACTATGGAATGAAGTAGGACTCAGTTACCTCCAGATATGCCCACACCCTCCTCTTCTTCTTCTTGTTTTGCTTGGCTGCTGCAGGTTAGAAGTATCGATCAGTTGGAAGATATGCAACACTAATGCAGTTCAAAAAAAATAAGAGTTACCAGTGACTTCAACCGGTTGTTATTAATATATATAATTACATTTGCTTACACGTTCTCATTCCATGGCAGTGAATCGGAAAAAAAAAAAATGTCGTGACCTTTTCTATGCTTCTACTGTTGAAAACAAACTTTGTTGCATACTAAAACCGAATTTATCCCCACAGACTTAAATACTTTTAGGTTACAGTTACTTTCTATTCCAATAGCATGAGAAAGTCATTAAAACTAGTAGCAATGATTTTGTATTGTAAGAGTTTTCAAAGCGGGCCTAGTGTGTAACGTTAGCTTAGCATGTTAATTAGCCACCGTGGCTAACATTGAGTTTACCTTTCGGTGTCCAGACTGTGTTCCTGTATATCCATCAGGGTTGGAGGAGAAAGTGATATTCGGTTCCTCGACGGGGATGGAAGTCGTGATCACGGGAACAAACACTCGGTCATGTGAGAGAGAGAGAGGGAGAGAGAGAGAGCCCAGGACACGTGAGGAGGGTCGGCTGGATATGAAGACAGAGGCGCTGCTGGAGGAAGGGGGCGCTAAAGGCGCTCTTCTGTAGAGGCGCTCTTCTTTGTCCGTCTATTAATATGACCATCACGTCATATATATGTTTCATTCACAAATCTGCTCTTATTCATTCTATCCATTTATTTAGAATAAATGATGTCAAAAATCGCGCGTACTCATTACGTATGACAAAGCCCATCTCGGACAAATTGTGTCCCGTTTTTTTAATTTTAGTATTAAATAAATACCGCTTAAATCAAAATCTGTTTTGTCATTAAACATCTTTTTTAAATTGAGAAACTTCAAATAAAAAATGTATTCACTAAATGATGAATCCTAATAATCGATTTAAGCTGAAAAGGTTTATACTAAATAACATCAATGTCAAGCGAACAGGACAAATAAATCAAATATGTCAATCTACGTGTACAATTGTAAAAATATATACATTAAAACACCTTTAATACATCATTGTTTATATTACAGTCAGTCAATAATGAATTTCTACCACCACAGGGCAAACCGTCTAATGCTATGAATGAACCACAGAAGATTATGAACTTTACCCCACATTGAGCGGAACCTTTCTTCTTTTCGAACTTGTTTCCAACAGAGATGATCAGAGCACCACACAGATGTCATTGGCTGCGCGAAGATCGCGAATGATGTTTTTTTCATTTTGCTCAACTCCCATTGGTTGAAGCGAGAGGCGGACCCTCTAATATTTCCGACTTGCCAGCGGTGACCGATAAGCTAATCTTGCTAGCTGCTACACCGAAGTCTGTAGACATGTCTGGCCGGGTTCTCGTTGGAGTCAAGAGGGTCATCGACTATGCCGTCAAGGTAGAGAAAATAATGAAATTTATCAAATAAACCTATTAGGGTTAGGTGTGTGTGTGTGTGTGTGTGTGTGTGTGTGTGTGTGTGTGTGTGTGTGTGTGTGTGTGTGTGTGTGTGTGT
>JAOPUD010000140.1:2808532-2821814 GCA_027122715.1 Trisopterus minutus
CATTGCAAATGGACCTGAACATCACCGCATTGTCTCGCACTACATCGCATAAAATGCAACAAAACCAAACTGTGTAACCAGAAGGTCCTTAAATAAAAAAAAAAGAATAACCTTTACTCACACAAAACATCGATGGTCAAATGTTGCTCAAAGTAGGTGTTGCTTAGTCCTGTACGGCGCTTGTAGAGGGAGGAGCAGATGATTCTCTGTCCATGGTGGAGCAAGGAAGCATTGAAGTTCAGCACAGAGGTCAAAAGCTCATCTCCTACTGTCTCCTGGGTGTCTCCAAGGCTCGTGTCCATGACAACGTGGGCTGGTTAAGACAGAGGATCTGAGCGGAGCAGGACAGCATGACTGGCCTGCCTTCCTCAACCTTCACTTTACCTTTTGGATATAAGACCGGTTTCCCCACGTCTGTTAACCACAACCGTCAGAAGAATTAGTTAAACCGACAAAACCAGATAACCTGTATGGAGCAAAATGAATAGAACATAATTAACCAAAATATGAACCTTTAACAGTGACATCAACGCCAGTAGCGTAGTTGTTTTTAAGGCTGTTTGCACAATCAATTCTGAAGAAAAGCTTGGATCGTGAGGTGGGGAGGTTGTGGAAGATGGTGGTGCAGTTTCTGTTCCGCAGATCCCCCACCAGCTCTCCCTGGTAGAGGTTTCAATATCTGTCGAGGCTCGAGTCAAACACTTGGCTTCCCCTAAGGCCATTAAACCATTGGGCTTTACATGAATTGTCAAGGTAATAATCCCAGCCATACGCCATTGTGAATCTGCAAGGGATCCTCACACAGGAACCTTCCAGACCCTTCACACTCTGGGGCAGAAACACGGTCCAGTCCTGGCCTCCAACGCCTGGGAAAGACAGTCACACCTTTATTCTACAGAACTACACACTAGCCGCAATACACTACTAACTAGCTACCCTCGTACTAAGGGGGTAATTAATCCTCTGCATTGAACCTAGAAGCATCTAGAAGAATCTAGAGGCTAGGAGCCAGCGCTTGGGAAACAACTCCGGAGGTAGTGCCCTTGCCTTGATCATGGGAGTGGCAGGAGTGTTAACTTATATGTTTTTATAGTGTCAGAAGAATCCGGATCACAGAGAGGAAATCCACATGAACACGGGAAAACATTAAAACTCGACACAGAAAGGAGCTCCTCCCCCCCCAACACACAAACACACACACACACACACACACACACACACACTCACCTGATACACATACGTAAAACATACGTAAACGTAATCTTTACCACACTACACATAAGGACCATACTAAAGTGAAATGAGAACTACATCATACATAAATGTAGGGTACCTACATTTATGTATAAAGACAACTCATGGGATATAGGTTGATTAAATTGAATACGGCCAGTTTGGTTTAATAGCAGTAAGGTCTTATCCATCTCTTACCTTGGAGATGGCACCATAGAAGGAGGATAGTAATGGATCTTTCCATGTTCTTGACAGTCATAACAGAATCTTCTTGTTCTGCATTGATTCATGTATGGTGCAAAGGTTAAAACCTAAACAAAGGTCCACTGGTTCTGTACTAGCTTTTGATCTTCACGTTGCCATTTTGCCAAACATATATGAACAACACTTTCTAACAATACAGCCAAACATGTCCTTTACCATAGGACTGTACTTCCTCAGCAAAGAAAACAAGGTGTTCAAAATACATTTAAAAAAACGTGTTATTATTCCATTTGCCACCCTAATCTAAAGATGAAAACGCATGTATTTACCTGAATGATATATGAGTTATTTCGCAGTGTGGTCAGCTGTAGTCTGGCAGAGCTGACATCGCTGTTAGATGGTCAGACCAGCTTGTCTTACTGTCTTCCTCTAACCAAGGCTTACATAGATGGACACATCTGTCGTTGACATTTAGGACTTTTAATTTAAGCATCAGTAACATTGGGCCATGTTGGTTTCATCATGCAGGATTTCCTTCACGCCGTATGAAAGAGGAAGTTAGCACATCTGAAGCAAGATGGTGCCAAGGATTAAAGCCTTTACTGGGGAGGCTAGTGGTTAGGGCCAAAAGTTCCTGGATTTGAACCCCAGTCTAACCTACAAAACCCTAGTAGGGGTAGGAGATTTCACAACTACATAGAGCTAGTCCACGCCATTGGCCCAGCCATCACATATCAAATAATATATCAGTAACCAAATAATAAAAAGAAGAAACTCATTAAAGTCAGATTATTGTTATTATTTCTGTACTTCTCTAATATATATTTTGAAGTTACTTTAATGTTTATTCTGTGTATTTTAAACTTAATCCACAAATTCCCCGGACAAATTGAAATTCAAATACTCTTTCGAGTGGTCCGAGCTAATTTCTCTCTCTTCTTTTAGATTTAATTGACCTCTTAATTCATAACCCTATTCCTTTCTGAAATAGTTGATGTATATTGATCAACATTACTTATCAATATAATTTGTGTCTGTAGACTTTTTTGCATTAAACTTACCAACAATAGCAACCATTTAGTTTATTATATGTTGTTTAGGAAACACTAGGCTACGTTTTCAACAACCTCTGTAATCTTCCTTTCTTGATCCATTGTTCAAAATACTGGTTATTGGTTGATGTGTTTTTTATTATAATATTCCTTATTACAGCATCTCCTAATCGTATCCTTATTCTATTTTTTTTCAGCAATTTCAAAGACTTTTAAATTCTGAGGATGTAAAGTTATGTCATGCTGGGCTCCATCTTATGGGACAGAACCAATCAAAGTATGTTGCAGTTTCAGGACTATTTATTTAGTGGAACAAAATAATTTGAAATACTTTGTGGCAGTTTCCTTTGCTACACGTCGCCTAAAATACGCTCCTCCAAATCCAGGACACAGGGTGTAGATGTTGAAACTGGTTTATTTCAGAGTTTGAGTACAGTGATACAAACAGCCAGTGACCCAGGCTGCCATGTAATATCTCTCCCTATGTGTGGTAATGGCTGGCTTTTGTTTATTGTTTTGTTTATAAACCTCCTAATTAACATGTCAGCTATACTATAACCAATGACTTGATTTATTGTAATTCAGTTGTATTCTAATAGCAACTCTTCAGTCGATTGTTGTTCGGTTAATGGTTATTTTGGAGGAATAAGTGATGTGGATCTAGTGCATTCAGAGAGAGGGAAGTGATTGTGTCAGGGTTTTATTTTTAGAGGATGATTCACAAGACCCCACAGGGTGGACTTCCCCACCCAAGACTACATTTCATGTTATATTTAGTTGAAAAATGTTTTTCTAAAGTATGTTTGACGTGAGTGATTGGTTGCAATGTATTTAGTGTAACAAGGAGTCCTCTCTTTTGTCTTCTGTGAGCAGAATAGCATGACACGATCCTAGGAGACAAAGTTAAGCAACCAAAACTGCTCTGGATGGAATACACATATAAAATAATGTAATGCAGTTTCATCGACTGTCGTGCAGTTCAAAATCTGCTTCTGTTGCAGTACTGCAAACTAGTCTTGCTTCATCCCCTGGCTCCTTACCCTTTCTCCCTCTCGCCCTCCGTTCCTGTGTGTGTGTTTCTCTCTCTCTGTCTGTCTCTCACTCTTTCCTTGTCTACCATAGTACCATAGTGTCTCTCTCTCTCTCTCTCTCTCTCTCTCTCTCTCTCTCTCTCTCTCTCTCTCTTTCTATCTGTATCCCTCAGTGTCTCTTTCTCGGTCTCAGCTGATCTTCTATCTGGAAACCATGTTCTTAGTGGATGTTTTTATTTTCGGTAAGTAAAAACCAGAGTTGTAATATTTGAATCCCTTTCTTTATTGATTTAAGTAGGTCACATGGTGCTCATGGTGGCCTGGCCCATGACATATTTCCTAATCATCTCTTGTTTCAATAATGTAGCATCTAAAGCAGTTTGTTAATTTGATTAATTGTGTATGGTATGTGCATCACATACCATTTAGTGCAAGCACCATAACATGATGCTTTGACTATTTGGGTTGCATCTTCACGGTTGAATGCACTTATTTTAAGTTGCTTTGGACAAAGGTGTCAGCTATATAAATGTAATGCATAAATGTTCATTTTAAGGGTTGTTAGATGTAGTAAACATTTGATTCATTTCCTGGAATAAATGCACGGTAGATAAGTCATTTATCTGATCATCTTTGTGGAAATGTACCACTATAAAGATGTGTTTCCACACGATATAGGGGGATGACATTGACTGAATGTCAAGCCTAATCTTTCTTTGATGTAGTTAGCAAGTTGCCGGTTAGCATTCCTCTATAAAACCAATCTAATGCATGGACAAAATATGTTAAATATGAAAATGAATCAGATAATGAAGGCACAAAATAATTTCAGCATTTCGTTTTGGTTTAGTAAATGGACAGAAAATCGTCGGGCTGTCCTAGTTAAAAACATTGCTATCCGTTTACTACACCAAAAAGGACAGCAATTATTATTTTCAACTGTGACAGCCTGACGATTTTCTATCAATCTTGATAGAAAATAAAGAAACCTGAAGGTGAAGGAACCTACCTTGAAAAACACTTGTGTTAGAGCACCAAGGCTGTTAGTCGTCAGATCTTTGAGGAATCTGTGTGTCGTCCACTAAGTGATGATGGAGACAGTATATCTGAATAACTTGTCGGAGCGGTCACATCCTACAACATGTAATTTGACGGGACCATCCCTCAGTTACACCATAGGTATTCTTTACTATGATGGCTTGAAGGTTATTTCTAACAAAATAAAATCAGCTCTGTGCTTTGTTCTCGATGCCATTAAATTTTTTTAGTCTATTAAAATTCTTAAAATATATATTTTTAAACTTTTATTTAATATATGCCACACAGCCCCCACTGCACTTCTCTCGGCCCTGGATCCTTCTTCTGATGTGTTCTGTGTTTTCTAACCGCTGAGAGTTCTGAGGTTTGAGTTAAGAATTCTAGGATGGAGTTGGGAGTTGTCGTCCCCATGGTTACGACCCAGGGCAACTTTAGTTAAGCTTGTAACCTGAGTGTTCTCTTCAGCGATGTTGTATACTAAACGTTCCCTTGAAGCTTAACCTTAGACGCAACTGTGGCCTGGATTGAGCTCCACACATCCACACTCACACCGCAACATTAGCTTACATTCTCGTGGTCGGTGTACTTTCGTCGTGACGTCATCACGAAAGAAATAGGGCTTGAGCCGGGAGCAGAGTAGAACGCTTACAAACTGGGACTGGCGGGGACTGGCAAAAACATAGGGAACTGCAACAGTCCAAAATTACACTCGTCAGTAATGTAGCAGTGACAACACGACATATGTTAAACACATACTAAGAAGTTCTTTGGGGTCACTGGCACTTTGAGGTCACTGAGACAAAAGAAGACATGTTGTCCTTCCCTCCTGAACAGCTGTCACTGTCTCCTGGATGGAGGCGGGGGGCTCCTCCCCCGTCCCGTCCGTCCCTGATCGAGTCCAGGCGCTGGCCGGGTCCTGTGTGGTGGTCCCCTGCTCCTACATCCTCCCTGCTCCCCTCAGGAAGGGCGGAGGCCGGGTGGAAGTCCGGCTGAAGTTCAGAGGAGGACGTCTCTTCCCTTTGAGGAGCACGGCCTTCAACAGCCAGGACCCCAGCCACGTCACCAGGGAGTACCTCAGACGGACCACCCTCTACGGGCCAATCTCAGAGGGGGACTGTTCGCTGAGACTGGACCCGGTCCGCCTGGAGGACTCAAGGGACTTTGAGGTCGCTCTGAAGGGCCCGGAGGAGGGGCACTGGGGGACTCCGAGGGTCTTCACCCTGGAGGTCTCTGGTGGGTTGAAGGGAAAACTTCATTTATTCTAGTACACATTAATCCAAGTTTTAGTTCATCCTTAAATGTATATATGTTTTCCAAAGGGCTCAACAGTAGGTCAACAACATAAAAACTACATTACAGTTAGAAAAACATAAACAAAAACAAATTAAAAACTGTACATCATGTGAGTTCAAAATAGTCAGTAAAGGAAAGTATTCAGGAGGTATTCACGGGAGCTGGATTTTAAGATGTGGGAACAGTTCTGGTCTTCTTTGGGACAGTTTTATAGTTTCAATGTTTCTCTTAAGTCCTTACATTTGTAGGGAGTGGTTCAGTGTTCCAGTCTTGCGGGCTACAAAGTAGAAGGCTGAACATCCCAAAGTACTCCTGCTAAACGGAACAACACAGTCCCCTCTTTACTCTGACTTGAGTCCCTGACCCCTTAAGTTTTTTTGTCATTATCCAACACATCCGGCTGATGGACTTCGGAAGTTGTTTAGGAGAAAAAGCCATTTGGACACGTTGGCCATTGCTTCAGATAGTTTGTATGAGCCTGCTACATTTGGAGATTGACAGACGGACATGCAGATGGGAGCTAGTTTATATGTAAGCTAAAAAGGAATGGATCCTATGGGAACACCAGTATCCACTGTGAATGTCGCTGATAGAGAACCTCCTATATGAACAGCTTGCTTCCTGTTGGATGGATGTTAAGTCATCAAATTAATGGCAGCAGCAGAAAAATTGGAGGAGGATAGTTGAGATAAAAGGATCCTGTAATTCACCGGCCCTCCTTAGCAACTACAAAACCCTTTGTCCATTTTATATTGTTTCCACTCTATGACATTAATACCCATCACACTGAAACATGTTTTTCAACACATGAAGGAATTCCTTTTTATCTACTGTGTATAAAAAGATGGTCTCCCCTTTTCAACAGAACACCCAGAGTCTCCCGTCATCAGCGGCCCGGGCTCCGTCACCGAGGGACAGCCTGTCTCCCTGAACTGTACGGCGGGCTCCTTCTGCCCGTCCAGACCCCCCGTGCTGCGCTGGCGCTGGGAGAGAGGAGCCCCGCCCAACAGCAGCAGCGATGGAGAAGGATATCAGCTCCTCCTCCAGCCCCAGCCCCACCGGGCCCTCCTGCTTTCCTCGCTCTCCTTCACCGCCTCCTACACGGCGAAGCCCCGACTCAGGTGTGAAGCCGCCTACCCTGAAGGAGCCATCGTGGGCGCGCTCAGGGAGGTCCACATCACCTGTATGCACCCTTCTTCTCCTGATATCCTGCTCCAATTCAGTTCACCCGCCGTTAGTGTTCTCTGCTCCTGGTTAGTTCACCTGCCGTTTCTACTCTCTGACCCCGCCCACACGCGTTTCTCCAGTTGCTCCGAGGGAGGTGAGGGTGGAGGTGCAGTCCCTGGCGGTGCATGAGGGGGGCAGCGTACTGCTGGAGTGCGCGTGTAAGGCTGACCCCCCCGTCACAACCTACCACTGGTCCTACGCACTGCGCGGTCGCACCGTGCCCCTCGACACACACACGCATGCTGCCCGCATCTACAATGCAACCAGAGGCATGCTGGTCCGCTGCTCGGCTCAAAACCTGATTGGCCGAGGAGATTCCCAGCCCACGCCATTGGACATTCGATGTAATACTTTGGTTTAAAAAATAGTTCTCTTCTTTCCTGCTCCCATCTGACAAAATAAGAGCCCTCTTCATTCAGGCCTTTCCAGTTTTACAAAATAAGAGAGGTTTTGATGTTTAGTATAGAGATATAATATATAATGATTATATTTCATGTAAGGATATTGGTTGGGATATTGGTTGCATTAATATTAGGCTATTACATGGATTATTGGTAACAAGTCGATAAAAAATGCATTAAACAGATGGCCCTGATTGACAACACAGATTGGCCTCTAGTTCCTCCATAAACCCCTGGTTAATAACGATCATTCACTATCTTGTCGTTATTTTCTCTTTCTGCACCAGACAAACCACTCATCCTGCGCCGGCTCTCGTCCTGTGTGCTTGCGGAGTTTGAGGTCACATGTCTCTGTGTCGTGAACTCGAACCCGCGGGCTGCGGTGAGGTGGAGTGTGAACGGGAGTGTATCCTCTGGTGGGTACAACGTGTCAGTGGAGGGGCACTCCAGTGAAGTGAGGGCATGGCTGCACTGGCGGATGGACGGACAGCAGAGGGTCACATGTCTGGCGGAGAACCAGCTAGGAGATGACTCGCTCACCCTCATGAAGCCCGGAGAAGGTACATAATGATATAATAATAATAATCTGAATAATAATCTTTTTGTTATTCTTGATTGTGTGTGTGTGCAGGTGATTGTGTTTGTATTTAAATGTGCATATATGTGTATTTTGTGTATATATGTGGGTGTATATGTGCGTGTGTGGGTCAGAATGTAATGTATGTGTGTCGTTTGTGTGCATGTGTGTGTATTTGTGTGTGTTGGTGCAGGTGAGTGTTTGTATGTGAATGTGTAAATCTTTGTGTGTGAGTGTGTACGTGCATCTGTGTGTCAGTGTGTGTGTGTGTGTGTGTGTTGGTGTGTGTGTGTGTATGCACTGTGTACCTATGTCTGTGTCAATATATCTGTGTGTGTGTGATCCTGTCTGCTGTGTTTATACAGTAAGCCCCCCCTGGTGGCTTGTGGTGGTAGTAGCGGTCTGTATCCCTGCATGCACCTCATCTCTGCTGCTGCTGTACTGCTGCCGACGACGCACAAGAGTACGGTACGACCCCTCCATGTCCCCCAGCCCTCCCACCTGCTCCGTCCTACCCCACCTAGGCTCTATGGGCTGTATTGACCTATGGGCTGTCTTGGTTCAAATTCGTAAACTAGGTGGGGGGAACCAAATGCAGAATTACCATTCACGAGTAAAGAACTTTTATGTGGTGGTTATGAAGTCACAAGGAGTCATTTTTCAGGAAAAAAACAACCATTACAAGGTGCAATGGGCAAAGTTATGCTCCTGTATACACAACTGTGTAGACGTAAATCTGTGTCTGTTGTGTGTGTGTGTGTGTGTGTGTGTGCATCTGTGCATGTGTGCGTGCATTTGCGTGTGTGTGTGTGTGTGTGTTCAGGCGTGTGTTGAACAGACACCGCGTTGCGTATCTCAGGGACATGGCGGTCAAGACTCCGCTCTACATCAACTGCACCGAGGTGACACATGTCTATTCCAATGGCAGCTATCAACTGGTTTACCAGAACGCCACGCCCCTCTTTGTACGCACCAATCAGGTAACAGGCCTCGCTCTCTTCTTCTGTGGTGTAAGTGCAGTACAGAACAACTACAGGGCCATGCTAGAACAGTATTATGACGGTGCCACTACTACAGAACAGTATTAAGAAAGGCATTACTAAATTTCTGCTACACAACAGTATAAGAGAATAGTGATACTACAAACACCATTTTGGATCTGTTCATTTTTTTCAGACTCGGCCGATAGGAAGAAGAGGGGGAGAGAGGCGCATGCGAGCAAGAAGAGAGAGAGGAAGAAGAGATAGAGCGACATGGAGGGAGACAAGCAGCAGGGAGGAAACAGAGACGGCCATCTACGTTGAGATCCTCTGACATTTCACACATCCATATGTATATGTTTAGAATTTGATTACAGGACAACATGTAAAATAAAGAGAAATTAAAACAATTCCATTTTTTTTTAATTCAAAGACAACACCACATCTTGATATGAGTCATCATCAGGCCTTCATGGAAGCATCCTCCCCTTTGTGGGGTGGATGTGTGTGAGGGTCTTCAGCCTCTCATTGTGGGGTGGATGTGTGTGAGGGTCGTCAGCCCCTTAACTCTTATCCATGGGGTCGTTGTGAGGTGTTTACATTTATGAGTTTACTTAAAATAGCACACTTGAAAGTCCATTATTTCCCATGTAAATATGTTTGTGTGATAATAACATTATGAACGTTATGATTACTATGAATGTTATATAATACATATACTATGACATATTATACGAAACATTATATAATGTGTAAATATTTTATATATATATATAAATATTTATTATATATATATATTTAAATATATATACATACATTAGTTACAATGAACATGAATATATGGTGAATAAGCAAATGTATAATAAGAACGAATGCCATATAAATAACGTGAGAAAAATGCTTAAATCCAATTGGCTGAAAACGCGCCGATCTCCGGATGTGACGTCTCGCGTCGATATCCGGTGCGAAACTCCGTATTGTATTATTTTTATTTCGATATGTAATTTGGTATTCTAGCGTTCATCATGTTTAAATAGTTTATGCGTCACTTAAAACGTAGACTATTAACATAGAGCGATAATCTGACTTGATTGTGGCCAGCAGTAATGATGTTATTCATATACTAATGTAGAAGAAAGTACTCTATTGTGTGCTCGCAGGCTATCCCATAAGCCAAGTATTGTTTACTTGTTATATCAGTGTATGTAAGTTATACACTGCTGCCGGGAGTTGTGTTAACCTAACCGAAACAATTCTTTGCTCAACCATTACATTGACGTCTTGTTTATATATTGCGCCCAGTAGTACTTTTTCTACCAAAGAACTGGGCTCGTTGGCAACATGCCGGAGATCAAAATGAAACACGTCGTCTCCTGCAGTAGCGAAGACTCTGTAAGTTAACCTTTGACTCCGTTATCTTTAAACTACACACAAAGCTACATTTGCTTACCTCAAGACTAGGAGGCCAGCAACATAACTCAATTGTTTACTGCAGTCCTTGTCAGCAGTGTGTTGTTTGCTGTGCTGGCTGTTGTCCTCAGTATACTAATACAATAAGATTAAACTTAATTCAGTATTACTCTCTTGCATCAAACATGATAAATCCTCATATTTAATATCATAACAGACGCACAAGGCGGACAACCTTCTGAGCTCCGACACGTATAGGAAGTGGAAAGCTGCTCGTCCTGGAGAGAAGCAGACCTCCGTCATTCTACAGGTGAATAATAATTTGCATAGTTATTAAACTCAAGTGACATGTTATTGTCTGAAAGATATCTTTCCACAGAGTGTTATATGAATAATGGACTTATCAAACTGCCATTACCTGTTATTGTGTTTTATTTCATAGGTTAGGTACTAGTATTTTACGACTGAGCGTGTCTTTACATTGTGAATACCTCCTCTCCTCTCAGCTTGAGAAGGAGGATCAGATTCACAGCATCGACATTGGAAACGAGGGATCAGCTTTTATAGAAGTCCTGGTGGGGAACTCCTCTTCAACCAGGGACCAGGACTATGAGGTACTGCTGTCAATATTCTATAATAGGACCCTAATTTAACTGGGAACTCCATACCTGAGTATTTACCTGAAAATAGCTAAAAGTCAGTATGGCCTATGGCCTAAATGTAAATGTTGACATGATCAGACTTGTAGTCTAATGCTTGAACCTGAGATTTCAGTATGCTTGCATTTGAATGAAAACTTGCAATAAGTTAGCGTTATTCTACAGACTAACATGCTAACTCTGAGGTGTGCTTTCTTTCAGGTTTTGCTTGTCACCTCCTCCTTCATGTCCCCTACAGAAAGCAGGAACAACACCAACACCGGCCGGGTCCGCTTCTTCGGGCCCAGCCAGCTGCAGAAGACCCCTGCCCAGGAGAAGTGGGACCGGGTCAAAATCGTGTGCAGCCAGCCCTACAGTAAGGTAGGAGCCAAGAAATATACCTGGCATTAACACCAGACCTTAACATTAAATTGATCTCCAGACTGTAAATCTAACTTTACTACCAGACTATTATACAAACTTTACTACAGGACTATGAACCTAAATTAATTCCAGGCTATAAAACTAACTTTACTACACAACTTTATGCCCAACTTTACTACAGATTATAAACCTTACTTCCCTACAGCACTATACACCTTACTTTTCTACCGGACTTTAAACATGATGTTACTACATGACTATAGACCTAACTTTGTTACCAGATACTAAACCTCACTTTACTACAGGGCTATACAGCCTAACTTGGGTATTGGATGAAAACCTAACTTTAGCACACATTCACCTCACTACAGGACCATAAAGCTTACTTTATGACTGTTAACCTGACTATAGGAATATTAACATGCTTGTGTGTTTGTTTTGTAGAACATTGCATATGGCGTTGCCTTTGTCAAGTTCCACTCCCCGCCAGACAAGAGTGACCCTCCGTCCACAACCCCCCCGGTATGAAGCCTGCCTGGTTTTCAGTCTTCACATTACTGGAGATTCTTCATCTGCCCCCGCTCTCGTGTTTGCTGCTGGTTTGGGAATCTTTAATTAGTTGGAGGGAGAAACGACGAGCGCTCAGGCGGTGACGTGTGGTCGACGCCCGTGACCTCAGACGTGAGTCACGGACGCCACGGAGAACGTTCGCTTCCGCCCTGCCAAGCTCGAGCTAATCTCTCGTACACACGTGTAATTAAAAAAAGAAAAAGAAAAAAAAGGGGGGGGCGCTCTTTGAAGACTGCGGGCTTGCGTCGTCGTGTGTGTGTGTGTGTGTGTGGATTCCAAGAAATTGTGTTTGATGGTTCTGTGGAGTTGGACCGATGCCCCGTTGGTGGTATGACCTCTGGAGGAACGCGTTCTGCCGCGTGTGTGCGCGTGCGCGCGTGTGTGTGCGTGTGTGTGCGCGTGTGTGTGCGTGTGTGTGCGCGTGTGTGTGCGCGTGTGGCCCGAGGCTGGCTCTTAATTGCGTTGCCGGGCGTCTCTCTGTAAACACGGTGAGCAGCGTTACACATCGGGTTCCTTAGAAGTTCACCTCCCTTTTTTTTACGCATCCCCATGCCTGTCAGGCCCCTCCCACCTCGACATGGCGTTGTGAAGGAACCAGCCAATAGGATCAGTCCGCAGCCCACCACTCCACTCCACTTCACAGACACAGGGAGTGTGTTGGAGCTGAAATAACCGGGAGGGGGAGGAGGAGGAGGAGGGGGAGGAGGGGGAGGAGAAGGAGGAAGGGAGGAGGGGGGGAGGAGGGGGGAGGAAAGGGTGGTTTGTCATCATAGTCATCAGTAACTGTCACCACTATGCTGCCGGCTTAATTAACTAGCTCGGTCATTAGCATGGCTAACCTTCCCTTCCATGTCCCTCTTTTGTCTCTCCCCCCCCTTTCTCACTCTATCTCTCTCTCTCTCTCTCTCTCCTCTCTCCCTCTCTCTCTCTCTCTCTCTCTCTCTCTCTCTCTCTCTCTCCCTCTCCCTCTCTCTCCCTCTCTCTCTCCCTCTCACCAACACACCACTCACTGTGCTCCAAATAAGAGGGCCTGATTATTCGGCGCTTCAACTCCTGGCCAATTACAGAGTCCAAATGGAGGAGCATTAATCAAATCTTTTAGTGCGGTGCGAACTCTGAGGTATCAGATTGCAGCAGGCTGCAGAGCTAATGTGTCAGTGTCAGCATGGGGCCGGGGGGGGGGGGGGGCATTTAGCGGCTAGCGAGATGCACTAGCGCTAGCGAGGCGTGCTAGCACTAGCGAG
>JAOPUD010000140.1:2840679-2851235 GCA_027122715.1 Trisopterus minutus
GTCTGTCTGTCTGTCTGTCTGTCTGTCTGTCTGTCTGTCTGTCTGTCTGTCTGTCTGTCTGTCTGTCTGTCGGTCTGGTCTGCAGCTCTTTTGCGAGTCAAACACACACACGAAATTGTTGTGGAAACAGGGAGGAGATGTACGTAGACATTTATCACGACAACGTTGTGATTTATAAATAAAATCTATGCGGAAAAGAATGCACAGTTCTACTAATCACCAGGAGTAGAGGTCCACTTAAGGTTCATTAATTAGCCTGATACATAAATAAGCAGGCTTACATTAAATGAGTCTATGGGCTATAGTAATTAGTTTTCCTATTGGCACAAGGCCTATAAACATTGTTCCTGGTGCCCTCTGTGTTCTAACGAGTTTAAATATGGCAGCTTTGACATTGCTCAAGGGTTTGGCGAGGGGTATGAGATGGGAGCGTGTTTTTCTTGGGTGTAGGTGTATCCATTAGGTCAGATAGGTCAGCAAAGGCTTGTTTTATACTAGGAATATTCATTGATTAATTAGCACAGACCTTTTATATTTTATATTTACCTTTTTATGGGACGATCTTGGGAGGAGCATGGTGCACAAGCACAAACTTCAACGCACGTTGGTATTTAGAACGAGAAAACGAGTGCGTAGAGAGGTGCGCTGCATGGTTTTATAGATCTGAATATTTTTGTGTGTACGCAGATTCTGAGGTTTGGGCGAGCACAATGTTTTAGGGAGGGTTTAGCATGTGAGGCCTCCTGCAGATGTCCCAGCTGCGAAGCAGCTACCACAATCATGTGTGCAGTACCAGGAGGAGAACACGGCAGAGCTTATCTACCGGCACCATCACACACCGGATTGGTGCTTGTCACCATGTCAACATGAATCCCATCCTTCTGAACCACACACACAGACACACACACACTCATACACACACACACACACACACACACACACGTAGTTTTGATGTTTTACATGTGAACACAGATATGCCACCTACATATGTGCATGCAGCTTTATTAAAGAAAGATTTTCTGGATTTTCTTCGATAAAATATGGATGCATGGTGGTTTTAGTTTTTCTCAATTCTATACATACAAAAAAATTACTTTAGACACAATTCTGAAAACTTGAAGCTCGTATGTTCTATAAGACTCCAGACTGCTAAACTCTAAGCACAATTCCATTTTTTTCACGCATGTAGAAATTCTAAATCACATTTTTGCAAAATTCTAAGCACAAATCTCATCATTTAGCACACTTGGTTCACCTGGAAACACTGGCTTTTAAAACACCACACCCAATTACTAATTAGTCTCACTCACTTCTCACCTGTTTAAACTCAAGTGGCAAAACACTTCAATCATGTGTGAGAGCATAAAAGAGGCCTCAGGTGAGCTCCACTGTGTTGTAGATATGTTCCTCTGGCCTGATTTACAGTCACAATACAGAGTCTGTATCCCACAGAGTTACAGAGTAACAGATGTAGATCTGTTTCACCGCATTTATATTCTTATTTCGATTTTTTGTTGGCATACAAAAAGCTTTTTTGAAGTCAGTTCAGCTGAACATTTTGCTGTAATATTGTAAAAAATAAATATTAGCTTTTTTACCTTTTTGTACTTGTGCACTGATTTCATCATTACATCCCGGAAAGACAGTCTAAACATTTTCTTACTGTAATGTTTTTCATTTTACTTATCAGTGCAATTATGTACTGTGAGTTTTGCCAAAATAGGTAACATTGGTGTATTCTCAGAACAATGTTGCAGTATCAAATATAGGTGTACAGTATGACTCTGGGAAGCTTTGATTGTGTGTTTAGCCCATTGGAGCTCATTGGATAGACGCATGTGCATTGTATCCTATTCTGACACGATTGTGTCAATGCAGTATTTCTCTGATATATTCACAGTATTGTATTACAATATGGCAAGTCTGTATACTGTATGTACCACCTATTTGCAACATTAAAAAAGGTCGCTTTTTCCGATTTTTTTTATATTTGAATATGTTTGAACATTTGAATATGTAACATGGCCTGATGAAGCCAAAACATATGTAAACAGTATTTTGATGGAAGTGTTTTAAAATTATCACACCAGTGTTTAATTGATGCTCTCTAAGAGATGTTCATATGATTGCTGTGTTTATCATTTTGGTGGAAAAATATTTGTTTTGAGAAGAGAAAACATGGTTTTGAGTGCAGCGTTTCAATTTTAAAAAGAGTTGTGGAGTTTTGACAAAATGGTTAACTGTTTTCAGTTTTGTATTTCAATATCTAAAACATATCTAAATCCCAGTACGCTAATACACTGAGGATAAGGATGTAGTGAATTGGGTCGCTGGCTGTGTTGTGTAGTCTGTACCTCCTCAATGAGCCTCGGCCATGGACCTACAAAGAAAAGGACATTTGCACAGGTCAACATCAAGGATAGAATTTCTTACGCATCATGGGAGCCACGCCCTAGTGCAGTGGCGGACTCACACTGTTTGAAGGGCAGGAGCGAAAAAATAAAAAGGGCACATTCTGCACAACATGGGTGCAAAAAGTGCAAAAAGCACTTGCAGTGTACATTAGTATTTAGTCATGTATCATTGGTGTAGATCAAGCTTTACAACTTTAAAGAAAACTTGCTGTATTACCTCCCTCACACACTGTAGTAGGATGTCAGAGTAACAACAAGCCCCCTCTGGGACCTGAACAATCTAAATGGGGTGTGGCTAAAACTGAAAAGTAAATGAAGGGAATAGATCGTTTTTAACAATGGGAATTAGTATTTTAAACTTTATTGTCATTTTTGGCAACCATTTGCGTTGTCGTTTACTAATGTAACATAATCTATAGCCTAAAGGGTGCATTTAAAAAAACAGGGACAGTGCAGATGAGATTACTTCATCGTATTTCGAATTTGGCATCTAATTGCGCTTTTCCACTACGGGCCATGGTACGGGCATACTCTTAATCTGCTTTTTGCTTCGTTATCCATTGCAGATTTCAGTACCACTCGATGTAACTGTTCGTCATAGCGACGTCACATGAAAGCAACGCCTCTTTCGCATTTCCCATTCGTCTTCACCACACCTTATCCACATCTTAACCACACCTTATTCTTGCTCTAGAGGGCACATCATCATAATTTATTGTATGAAGGGGCACCAGAGGGCACCCATTCACTTTTTTTCACTTGTAAAGGGAAGCCAATAAGGCACTTTCTGTCGTGTTTGCCACTCTTGAGGGCACTTTTTCAACCATGGAGGTACAAGGGGGGGCGGTCGCCACCCCTGCACCCCCCCTGAGTCTGCCACTGGGTGGATGGCCTCAGTCTGAGCCAGGTTCTGCTAAAAGGTCGATGTGCCTTCATCGAGAAGTAGATGTTTGAGAGACAGAAATACGTGCTGAGCATGTGGTGTCATCACGGGGAAGGATACATAAGCTGGATACCATCAGCATATCAAGGGTAGGGAAATCTGTGGGGCTCAGTTAAAGACCCAGTGAGGATGTGTACAGTGACAAACCCAATGAGGATGTGTACAGTGATGTAACAGTGAGGATATCTACAATGACAGACCCAGCGAGGATGTGAACAGTGACAGACTCAGTGAGGATGTGTACAGTAATGGTAACAGTGAGGATGTGTAAAGTGATAGACCCAGTTGAGGATGTATACAGTATGGGTAACAGCGAGGATGTGTACAGTGACAGATCCAGATTTATTTACTTACTTACTTACTTACTTGCAGTAAACCAGTTTCCGCCTGATGTCACTTGGACCCCTAACCCTAACCACGCATCATTATGAATATAGCATCATTGTTATTATCATTATTGTTGTTGCTGTTATTATTAGTATTAAGATCATTTGTACACCCTTCTCATCCCTTGCATTTGGTTTGCTTCTTAGGCACAATACTTTTTACGGAACTGTGGAGTGGCAGTGGCGGAAAAGTGAATTGCAGCCTTCCGACGCCGGTACAGCTCGCGTTCAATTCAACCCAATTGAGCGACAGTTCTGCACGTAACGAAACAAACACCGGTAAAACTACTAATGGATCCAATGAAGTAGAAAATAACTAGTAATAACTTGTTTACAAAGCAAAAGGAACACGCTTTAAATCGTTTGTAAATCATCAAATCAATTGATATGGTTCCTACTATCAGTAGATTGTTGGTGATGACGAGTGTGAATGGGATGATTGAT
Organism: Trisopterus minutus; assembly: GCA_027122715.1. NCBI lineage: Eukaryota > Metazoa > Chordata > Actinopteri > Gadiformes > Gadidae > Trisopterus > Trisopterus minutus. The sequence goes on from JAOPUD010000140.1 coordinate 2,844,867, forward strand.
CTATTTAGAAATAATTTGTGTATTATCAGAATGTATTATATGAATGGGTCTTCAGTATGCATTCTACTGATGATATGAATGCATCATCAGTATGTATCAAAGTATTATCTGCATAATAAGTATGACTAATAGTGGTTCCAGCTGTCTGCCCGTCCCCGGCACGGCGGGGCCTGGGGCGCATTGTGGGGGGGACCCCGGCGGAGGCAGGGCCCTGGGGCTGGCAGAGCAGCCTTCGGTGGAAAGGGAAGCACTTCTGTGGAGGGTCCATCATCTCCCCGCGCTGGGTCATCACCGCAGCACACTGCGTAGTGCAGTACGACACATACTCAGACACACCAAACACATGCTACACAGACAGACTACACGCACACTAAGTAATACACATAAAAGACACTACAGACACCACCCACACGACACTACACACTGTTACACAACATACCACACACAAACACTATATCGGCACTAGGTCCACATAACATAGTGTTCTGTTTCCACACAGAAGTACAGAATACAAACTGTGCTATACCTAACCAGGTGTGTGTGTGTGTGTGTGTGTGTGTGTGTGTGTGTGTGTGTACCAGTTCCAACAGGCTAGAGCCATCTAACTGGGAGGTTGTGGTGGGTTCATTGCGATTGCTGGACATGTCCCAGGGTCAGCGGTACCGTGTGGGGAGGGTGATCTACCACCACCTCTACGCCTCCACCAGTTTGGACTACGACCTCGGGCTTCTGAGCATGCTCACTGACATCCAGATGATAGGTCAGTTTATGGAATACCAACTGCTCCAAACAGGGAATTTAAAGGGGACATATTATACCACCGGGTGTGAGTGTGATTTTCTAGCCGTTTTGAAAATATGCCGCTTCTGACATCACAGGTGGGCGTGTCAACCTAGATGTATGATGGATAGATGAGCAATGTTTGCCACAGTCCACTGGGTAGGCTGGTAGACTGATCTATCCATCAAAACGGCTTGTAACGACTAAACACATTCACACTCCCCTTTAAAGAACTTCAGCCGGTTTTTGTTAAGATTATGTCATTATAAAATTATTTATAATTATTATTATTAGTATTTAATAATTATTGCCATTGTTATGATAACTGTGATTGATTATTATTACTTTTCTGTGCTAACTATCGTTCCTACCATCTGCCAAACCCTTGCATAGTTTGCGTTTTTTTATCTTCTGTCCACCAGGTGGCGTGCGGCCTGTTTGTCTGCCCAGTCCCAACGAGTCCTTCCCTCCCGAAACAAGATGCTGGATTACAGGCTGGGGGTATACAAAAGAGGAAGGTGGGTCTTTTTTGTCATTTATGCATTTTAATTATTCCTTATTTGTTTAATTCATACCTGCTAGGGGTTGTTCTTTTTAAATTATTGTTTCTATACAAAATTATTTAGAGTTTATTTGATCGGGACAGATACAGTGTAGCCTACATAGACAAACTGAGAACAACTATCTAACTATCCTATCATAGTGTTTAGCGAATGCCCGCCCCTAGAAGGACTTTTGTGAAAAAAAAGATAAAGCACAAGCAAAAAACAAGAGGTAAAGTGGGTAAACTGAGTGATACAGTGAAGCACGAGATAAGAAGAAGATAAACTAAGTACAACAAGATACAATAAAACACATTAGTACTAACATAGTTACAGACAACTCAACATGAGTACAAGATTGTTGCTGAATTAACCAGAATTTGACAACTATTAAAAATGTTGAATTTTTGCAGAACATTTCTAGTGATCTCGCAGCAAGATCGCTGATAATAGGTTAACTGCTGCCACTTAAAGCTGCTCTGGTGGATCTGCTGCAGCTCTGTAGTCTGTTCATGTATTTACAGAGAGGCTGAGTCCATTTAAAAACAAGCTTTACATAATGGAAATCAATAATGTTTGCAAAACTTAAAATGTTGTATTTCCTTAAAATGTCGCAATGATGGTACCTAATGAGACTCTAGGCCTAGGGGGTGTTTAATGGTTAAAACCTGCTAGGGGTGTATTTCTTGTTGTTTATATCCTCTAGGGAAATTCTTTTTATTGTTTATATCAGATGGGGCTGGTCTTTTATAGTTTATACTCACTTATTGCACCATTCTTAACATCTTCATTTTATTGCTTCTTTTGTGCAATGTCTGAATTTCCTCCTTTTCCTCAACCAATGCAGGCTGCTGAATGATGGGTAGTTTCTCTGTTCCAGGACTGCTGTCCGATGAGCTCCAGCAGGCTTGCGTTCAGATCATATCACTGTCCACATGCTCCCAACGGCACGTCTACGGAGACCAGCTCACTCCACGAATGTTTTGTGCTGGTTACATGAAGGGAGGGGTCGACTCGTGTCAGGTATCGACTTTTAAGGTCTTATTTCTTCTTACAGCTAGTCTTTACCCAACTAACCGACTAAGTTATACATCTTCTAGCAACTAGTCTTAACCTGACTAACCAACTATTCGTAACTCTTCTAACCAACTAGTCTTTTTAGCCATCTCAAAAGTAAGGCCCTATTCCTAACCTGAGAGAGAGCTGTTGTGTTATGAACTGAATGGTTTCGACCTGTCAGGTCTTGTTGATGAGTGACAAGGCCTGTGGTCTGGTTGCCAGGGCGACAGCGGGGGTCCATTGGTCTGTGAGACCAGTCCCGGGGACTGGAGGCTGGCGGGTGTGGTGAGCTGGGGGCACGGCTGCGGCCGTGGCGGTAAACCGGGAGTGTACACCAGCGTGACCTCACTGGTCCACTGGATCTACCATGAAACCCAGGTATGTCCTCAACCCACCAGTAGTGGGCTAGTTAAAAAGGGGAATTTGTGGGTTAAATAGGTGATTGAACGTAGTAAACAGGCGGGTTCAACAGGTGTTAGTGAGTTGGTGTTGGTGGGTTAAACATCTGACACCAGGTGAGTCACCTCACTCAGCCTTATGTTCCCTCAGCCCTATGTTCCCTCAGCCCTATGTTCCCTCAACAAGCATTCACTAAAACATTAGAACTATCAAAACCCACTACAGTCAATCCCAAATGAACAGGCAACACAAATAATAATTGCATTAAATAAAAAAAACTGTAATGCAACAGAATTGTTAGCAACTGCATCCTTTTAGAATGAGCATAAGACAGGTGTTACAGAGAGATTTGTGACTATTTTTCATTTACCTGCACATCATTCAAATAATTAGGAGTTGTTCTCTGTGATACATGCTGAAAATGTCATGGATTAAAGTACTTCCTGGAGTGGTTAAAAATCTGATCTAAAGAGTCAGTTAAGAGTTATTTTGAAAGTTACTCTTACTTATAAGAGTAATAATGCTGTTCGTAATAATACTGTGTGTTGTTTATGTTGTGTATCTGTATTGTATTGGAACTCTGGTCTTTAGATGGACAAACCTGCCGAGCTAGAGCTACAAGAAGAAAGAGCCAACACATCGAATTCCTGATGCATAAAACACTGCAAATAAAAACAGAGAAAACAAATGTGTTGGGCCTCTGTTATTTTGAGAGAACAAGCATTTCTGAGAAAGATATAAAAGCTTAATTTAATGTTCATGTTTTATTTAAAAGGTTTTTTTTGACGTGTACAAAATATAATTTATTGTTTAGCCAAAAACAAACTCCCATTATCTTGGTTGGTGTATCTTTCTCAGACAATACAAATGAGGAGGGGCCAACTCAAACAAACCGAGACGCATGCTTGCAGTCACGTACACTTTGGATTAAGCAGCAAGCTGATTTTATAATTGCATCACATCGGAGCTCTCAAACTTCTAAACTTTTATTTAGCATAGGCCGTAAAACAGAAGTACAGACGACCGCACATATTTGTTTTGGACAATGAATTACCCAGACTAGAACACGTCTCATAAGTCTTCGGTGTTCAAGGCTAGGAGAATCTTCGTCTTCGCTCCCCGCTGCCTCTTTACATGGATGAACCGTAACATTGATACACTTTGTTAATCATTAGACATTATACACTCGCCATGCCTCTTATGTTATAAAGCTAGGCTCGGTACGGTCGGGTTGACTTGGTTGTTACCACGGGAATATACTCGTCCAGGCCAGTATCGTCTTTGGAGTTAAGTTAAAGAGCTGCATATATATTTGTTTTTAATATAATTATCAATGAGTTATGTTATGCGGAGCGTAAAGCCTGCCGGACAGGTTCTGGCCTTCCTGCTCCGTCAGCGACCGTCAGCCTCGGTCTCCAGTTGTGCTCTTAACCGCAGAGGGCTCCCTCGCCCCGGGGAAGACCACAGATCCCTCCCCGGTATGGTCAGCTGCAGAACATTATGCTCTAGGATGGCGCTGAGAGAAGGACTCGTCTTCAGACAGGTGAGGTGGTTAATCTAAATGAATATATTAGCTCGACAATACTATAACCCGTGCTTGCCACAATGTGTCATTTGTAAAACCCTTTAAATCGACTTCTTTGTTTAGGTTTAGTAACTTGATGAGTACAAATTCGTTTATACTTAATTTCAAAGCTCCACAATAGTTTGTCAATAAATGTGGTTGGATAGTTAATTTTTTGTCTGAAACGGTATCTAAAGACGTTCAAAAGGGTTAAACCTAAGATAAAACTTCAACCGATATAAAACTATCTGGCTTTATTGATCAATCACATTCACCCATCATAAAGAAATAACAGGGCGTGCACATCAAGACAGCCCACCACAATGACCGCCGCCCTTTCTGGAGCAAAGGAACTTTGGAATACTATTTTCTGATGGTGTGAATGTTGACGTGATCATTAATCGTTGAGTGATTTGACATTATGGGAAACTGTTGCGGTTGTAACTGCCACAGTGTTTCTCGGGCGAACGTTGCAAAACAAATTGTCATTCGCCTAGGTTGCGGTTTTGGCTTTGGCTTATAGTTTAGGCTATTACTGTGCTACAACCCTTTTGAATCCTCTCAATTTTCCGGAGAATCGGCAGCAACAAAAAAATCTGATTATGCATACTGATTGTTAATTCCTGCAGAGGTATATGGAATGGTGTGAGATGTTGCGAGACAGAACTAACAGAACAACAAAGGCAGCGACCTCTAAACATGGCTCATTCACCATAGAACTCATCAAGGTGTGAGGTCAATTTCACGTTCCCTATTTTAAGTAATTTAATAAAATGTGCAACAAAACAAATGTACAGGCTTAAGAGGCACAAATAATTATTTTATATAATTTACACTGTTTTTAATCATTTTCTGTGACTATTTGTAGAGGAAAAACAACAAAACGCAAACCAATAAATGTCAAACTTTTAGTATTTGTATTTTGGCTCTACAAAGTATACTACTTCAACCAGCTCCGACATAGATGGTTGCAGCCTCCATCGGGAACAGCCTCTATCGGCTGTTCCCTGAAGGCACCAGTGAAGGTTTGAGCGCTGAGCACTGTGGATGTTAGTTAGCAAGATAACCAGCTCTCCTCTGCCTTGGAAAGGTGTAATCTTGGCCTGAAGACGTGGAGAAGATTGTCTGACGCTGCTGACAGCTTCGGCCGAGTGGCCATGCCAGGCCGCCGAAGGAAAGACCTGGTTTCTGTTTCTTTCCACCCATGAATAAATATATATTTTATATCAATAAATGAGTAAAAGATAAAAAGTCTGTTTGACTCTACGGCAGAATATCTTTACACAACCATGTGTAGAATTGTCACGCTGGCTTGCCCTCCCTTCAGCCTAGTGGTTGTAGGGTGCCTCCATGCGGCGTCCCCGTGTGCTTCATGGGCAGGACGGGAGGCTGTATGTACGGCCTCGTGACACCGACTTTTCCCTGCTTTCTTCCTACAGCCGGTTGGCTGTAAGGAGAAGGCAGAGCTCCCGTAACGCTCGTGGCACAGCCCTGCCCTGCAAGGGTATTCTCTGCTTGCAGACGAGCAATTCCATCACACACAATGTAACGGCTTTGGGGTTGGTGGAGACTAGGCTGCAGGACCCCGTTGCGAGCACAGCTCTGCAGCAGAGGAGGCTCGTCTCCTGGTAGATGAGCCCACTCTGGATGCTGTGTTTTAAACAAATCAGTTGTTACGCAGAAATTAAAAATGTTTATTACTGGAGCGTTGCTCTGAGAGAGGGAGAGCTGATTGAAAGGGGGCGCTTGGTTCACATCCCTGGATCTCAATGATGTTTTTCTTCCAGGTCCCTATCCTCAAGGCTCATAGATTTCCCTGTTTACCTTCATGGGCGTGGCGTATGTATGACAGTGCCTGTCATTCGGTTACTCTGGCCCCGCGCAACTAGAGTAGTCTGTTTACACCAATAAATGGTGGGTTTGCTTCAGTTGATACTGAACTAGAAACCAACGTGTGTGTGTGTGTGTGTGTGTGTGTGTGTGTGTGTGTGTGTGTGTGTGTGTGTGTGTGTGTGTGTGTGTGTG
>JAOPUD010000140.1:2877078-2890370 GCA_027122715.1 Trisopterus minutus
TATAAAATAAAATTAACAGTAGCTACAATAAACTTTAACCTAAATTAAAATATAAGATAAAATGAACAGTAGCTACAGTAACGGTGCAGACAGTAAACAGTGCAAATGAAAGTAAATCAGTGCAGATGTAAGTAAAGTAAGGTAAGAACAGTGCAAATGTGTGTGCAAAATACAGATATAAATAAAGTGTCCATTGTCGTTGTCCTCCCTGCCTTTACTGGGAACTGTTGTACAGTCTGATGGCCAGGGGGACGAAAGAGTTTTTGAATCTGTTAGTGGAGCTGGACTGGGACAGCATTTGGCCACTAGGTTATAGGTTAGCAGTAGCACCTTAAAATCCGATCTGGAGGTTATTGGTAGCCAGTACAAAGAGGCGAGAATAGGAGTGATGTGATCAAACGTTCTCGTTCCAGTCAGTAGTCTAGCTGCAGCATTCTGTACAAGCTGTAGACTTCTCGTGGTAGAGTTAGGTAGACCTGAGAACACTGAATTACAATAATCCAGTCTTGATGATATAAATGCGTGAATCCGTGTCTCTGCATCTGCTGCAGATAACATTGGTCAGATTTTTGCATTGTTTCTCAGGTGGAAGAAAGCTATTTTAGTTATGCTTCCAACATGTTGGTCAAAGCACAGCAGCGTCTGAAGTAAATGAAAGAGGCTAAGAGTCACAGTCCCAGATGCCCAGGTAATGGCAGTCCCTCCACTGGACCAGAGAGGAGGTGCTGTAAAGCTCCTGGAACAAAGGGAGTCCTCAGGCAGTTTTTGGAGCAGTCCCCCAGTGAACCGAAAGCTTTTACAGTCTGCTGCCCATGCAGCATGATTAGTATGAAATAAAATAGGCACCGTTCACACCTCAACTTGTAAATCACTGTCCTCTGTTTTTACAGGTGTGCGACCACCCCCCTTGATAGATAGATAGATACTACGAAGTTTGGCTTTCATAAAATCAGTTCGAAATCCGAGAACAATTAGAATGCAAACACAAATGAGAACACAAATGAGAACACAGATGACGTATCCTATCAAGCAGGGAAAATGTTTGGGTGACGACTGCCAATTGCCTGAACAAAAGGAGAGAGAAGAGACATTGATTAAATAAAAACTCCCAACGATGAGGAGAGGCCAAAAACATCTAACAAAAAAAAGGTGTAAAACAACCGTCCACAAAAAATTTATATAGGATGGGATCAGACAGACAAAGTAATCGAACTGGTCAGAGTAAAGCCAGAGACTATATATATAAGGACCTATATATAAGCCTTAAAAGGACTTTGGTAAAGCACTGTAGAGGGACAAGAAAAATTGTTAACATTCAGACGGGCACAGACATACTTGGATAGAAGGAAACGTCTTTTTCTTAGCAGATGGAAAATCTAGCAACCGTCATGAATCCGACTTCGATATTGAAGTTTGGAACTCAAAGCAAAATCCTCTTCCTAAGGCTATCTCTGTCGAAATGATGTAGCACAATGTTAAGGCCCCCATGTTGCAGTTTGCAACTCAGCCAAAACTAATGCAGATTGAGGAGTCTAATGAAGAACTTGAGGGGAAGAGTTACAAGAGATTCTGAGATTCCCTGTTGTGACCTAGACTGTCTTGAGGTCCCCTGAATGCCCCCTAATTGTATTGAGCGTATTGGCGGGGGATCAGCTTTGAGACAACCCCTGGATAATGGACAGATTTTGATTAAATCTTGTGGACTTAAGTGATGTTTGTAGGGAGCTTCTGGACAGAGTATTGTACCTTTGGAACACCTTTGAAAGTGCTTTTCCTCAGGGATGATTTCAATGCTACCACTATTTACAATAGGACTATTTATATAAGGAACGATATTGAACAGTACATTACGCCAAGATATGAAACGTTTTACAGAAAGATTTTGAAACAATCTAAGCAAAAATAGTTCATTTCAATGTAATGATCCAAACTAATGGATCCTCACTAAAAGTTAGAATGCAAAAATTTCGGATTGTATTAATTTAATAAGCTTATATTTGCTTACCTCAAAGACGAACACGTTTCATGAAAAAGAAGAACAACAACAACTAGCAATAATACAATCACTTAATCAAAGGTGGGATTTGTTTTTTTGTTTTATATTGATAGATTTTTCATTATGGGTCCTATTAGCATGGTGGGCAGAGAGGGGGGAGAATGTGGAAAAACACATCTCGACTGCAAGGGATTTGCTGTCGAGATTTGTATTCAGTTGCATGTACAGGATGGATATTATTATCAACGTTATAGGCTTGGCTGAGTAAGAAACAGTCAGACCCATTCTCCGCCCGACACTAGGAGGTGCTATTACATCTCTCTTTTTTTAATGCCGTAGTCGATCCGCGTCGCTTCGGTGTCACGAAAACACCAGCCAATCGCTATCCTTTACGTCACGTTTTTCCGAATGACGTCTAGAAAACAACAATTTCACCCCACCCCTTTTAAACTCAAGCGCAAGACAAGGGAACATGCACAGTCAGAGCTGAGCAAGGCTTGAGTTTGTGCCCAAATATGCTGACCACATAAACGCAACAGGTAATTCAGAATCGGATGTGTGAATTGAATTGACTTTTTTTTGCTAATTTAGCTCTATTTTCTTACTGCTAGCTGCCAAGATAGCAACGAATCTCTGAGAACGACCTGCCAGCTAATATTAGCCACAGCTTGCTAGGTAGATTGCTGGATGGCCTCGATACGCAATTTTAACTTATGTAATGTGATATGATATAACATGCATTGGCTGAGTATGAAGTTGAGAATAACTTGCATGTGATTTAAGGCCAGGAAAACCAACAGTTGCTTTCGGAAGGCTAGGCTAGGGCAATGTCACGGTGGTAGTTGATGCTTTGCTACTAAGTGGTACTACATAACGGTGCCATTTTTTTTTTTAACCATCGTTCAACACATCAACAACTTTATTCATTTGACATAATCAACTAGGTCAATGGCACCAACGTTACACTTCGTTTAATAACAGTTGACTGCACATAATCTACTCGAGCCGAATGTCATGGATTAAATTTCTGCGGAGGAAATCTGTTTATATTTTATAATTCATTAAGATACGTTCTTGGCTAATAATGCATGCATCTCATTTGACTGACTGTACTGAATTGCCGATTCGATCGTAGAGGGGCTATCGTTTCATTGAACATTAATTTATTAAAATGTTTTAGTTTTAATTCAAGACTATGGAAGAGCCAGGTCGGCCACGCTCTGATAAACAAGGCTCTCGGCTGAGGAACACTACCACAGATGAGGCAGACGCCTGGAGATCCCAAGAGAGTAGACATGGCTACAACCCTATACCGGTTGGAGGTCAACAGAGCCGGAAGAACCAGGGAGGTGGAGGAGCACCCTACCGCCCCAGCCCCAACAAAGGTGGGATGGGTCCTTTGAGTAGCTCCCCTGGTGGCTTTAGAGGTGGGCACAGTCCCTCACAGAAGGAGGGCATCCGAAGGTTTTCTGGGCCCCAGAACAGTGGAGTTCGGGGAGATAGCTGGAGAGGGCACCCAAAGCAGCAGCAGCAGCAACAACCACAACAATGGAGGAAGGGGGAACACATGAGGGATGAAAGGGACTACGGGAACAGGGAACCTGCTGATGGCGCTCATAATGCGGGTAAGCACAACCAATGAAGTAGGCCCAGTCAATTAGTATGCTTGTAATGTTTTTTGTTTTTGCAATAATGGTTTGATGTTATTTGTTTCTCCTTAGGAGGAAGGCGTAGGAACCGTGACCGAAGGAGGGGGTTTGGAGAGGAAGATCAGGGTCCGGTGATCGATGAGTCAACGCTCTCCGCCAAAGAGTTACAATTTCTTCAGGAAGCGGAGGAGCTGCTTCTCCAAGACCAGATCTCTCGCCTTAAAAAGGTAACTGAATGCGTGAAACCTGCCCAAATAAATTTGTTAAATTTAAAGAATGTCTGATGTTGGGGAAACATCCACTTGAAACGACTTCCTATGATAATTGTAAACTATTGCCATTACTTGACGTCTTTACGCTTTTATTTAAATAGAGGGCCCGCAACAACCCAAATGCGATGTATACCTGCTCCCTGTGTGATGTGCTGTTGGAGTCATTGTCTGCGGCCCAAAGACACTCAAAGGACAAGTGGCACAAGAGGCGAGCCAGGGTATGATCTCACCTTTCTCAACCACTGACAATGCTTCTTTTCCTATCTATGCGTAATATATTTTAGGTTTGTGTGTGTTCCAAGCTAAAATCTGTGTGTGTGGGCATGCAAATACTTCTGGCTAAAAATCCTAAACTGACAGACATCAGTACTGGCATACGGACGGATATCCACCCTCTGTAATTGGACAGTGTATTTAAACTCTTAAGCTCAGTGACCATATCAGTCTTTGTGCGTTGAAACCTCTGTGCAGAACATGTATTTATGTGTCTGTAGGAGAAGCGTGAGCAGGAGATGCTGACTGAGATCAAGCCCCCAGGCCCGGCTCAGGTGGTGGAGGTGGGCGCCGCCCTGCAGGCCATATTCACGGCGCAAGGGCTGACGGATGAGGACGTGGCGAGGAGGCAGGGCATCGTCTCCACCATGCAGGAGCTGCTCCTCTCCGTCCTGCCTGGTAAGCCACCAGAGCAGATAAGATGACGCACTACACGTTCTGTGTGGGGAAAACAAAAATGGAATGAAGATTACGTCATATTGGCTGTAATTATTAGCCCACTGTTTTTTTTTTCTTTTTATAAGTTGCAACCGCTATAAAAACAGCTTGTTTACTCTCTCTCTCTCTCTCTCTCTCTCTCTTGCTGCACTCACTTTCTCTAACGTGTACTCTTGCTCACCTTCTCCATCTCTCGCACTCTGATGTGTTTGTAGAAATACAGCTTAGACTGTATGGATCCTCATGCACCAAGTTTGGATTCAAGGACGCAGACATCAACATTGACATTCTGTATCCCCTTCATGTGAGTCGTGCCACATTGAGTGACCCTGGTGTTTTTGTGTACAATTTCTGGGGGGGTAAATCTCTGACTTGCTTTGTGACCGCTATGCTCAACACATTCAAACACAGTTTTGTGTTGCATTCATGTCGTGTAAAGGCTTTGTCATGGAATGTATTGACAGATGCACCAGCCAGAGGTCTTGTTGCGGGTCCGGGAGAGCCTCTCTGTGAGCCGTGAGTCACTCTAGCTCTTTCTCTGAGACGAACACATCAAAGACTACAATAAGTTGTGTTTTCCTGAATATTGGAGTTTTATTTGACCATGCGGTTTGCTTCCAGCTCTCTTTGTTGACCTGGATGCGGATTTCCATGCAAGGGTACCTGTGGTTATCTGCAAAGAAAAACAAAGGTGAGTGTTTTGTTTGGATGTATGAGCCATTTCTGTTTGCTTCACCCTGCTTTGTAAGTTTAGAGTAGATTGCATTTCTTATACCTGATTCCTGATTTTTTGGGTTATGCTGTAACAGGAATTCCAATTGCAGGAAATTAGTTTCTACCCCCTGACATTTTTCAATGAGGAAAACCTGAATGTTGTTGTTGTCACACGCAGCCGGCTGGTGTGCAAAGTGAGTGCAGGGAACGACCATGCCTGCCAGACCACCGCCTACCTGTCTGCTCTGGCCAATCAGCAGCCCCTCGTCCTCCCACTCGTCATCGCCTTCAGACACTGGGCCCAGGTGTGTTCTCCGGCGCGCGGTCCCGCTCATCCCTGTGGTTACCCCAGGGACACCAGCCCCAACGGGTGTCTCGGTAGATGATGTGTCTGTTTAGCAGGAAGCTGAACATGTCTGTTGGTGATAAGAGTTGATGATTTGAGCGTTGGTTGCGTCTGCTGTCGTAGATATGTCAGCTGGACTGTGCCGACGAGGGAGGCCTGCCGCCCTACGTCTTGGCCCTAATGGTCATCTACTTCCTGCAGCAGCGGGCAGAACCGCTCCTGCCCACCTATCTGAATTTCGAGGTGGGTGTGTTTGAATGTCCTTTTATTTATTCGATAAGTCAATATCACCTTTTAGTCATTCAATGAAGGCGTTGGAGCAGTGTGTTCCTAATTCCCGTCCGCTTCGTTCTGTTCCGTTTCCCTCAGATCAAGGAGTTCTCACTGGGCAGGTTGGCCGACTTCAGCCTCACGCGGCTGGAGGACGGATACGTGCACTGGGCGTACGCACCCGCAGGCAAAGACGCCTCGCTGCACGCCAAGGGCAAGGTACGCCAAGTCCAACCACAACCCCTTTGCAGAGGAATTAAAAAAAACCACGCATATGCCCCACCCGTTGATGGGGCTCACAGCGTTGTCAGATGAATTTGGCCAACATGTTGAATCGGTGTTGGCCATCTTTAGCCAACATTGTTGCATACTTGTTGTCATTAACCCCCATTTGGATCATCATCATCAATAATCAACTGATGATTTACCTTTTTTCACAACATGTGTCTTTTAAGATGGATAGTTGAGTTTTAGTAGTTGGCTTAGGGTTAGGGTTGATGTATGGCTTTCACTGTGTTTCACTGTATTTGTGTGTTGGGGGTTCTCTTTAGGTTCCCCTGGTGTTCCAGAAGGATCTCTCCTCTGTGGCTGTCGGACAGCTGTGGGTCGAAATGCTCCGCTTCTACTCACTGGAGTTCAACATGGTGGATAACGTCATCGGCGTGCGCACCAAAGCGATCCTGTCCCGCGAGGCCAAAGATTGGCCGAAGAAACGCATGGCGGTGGAGGGTGAGAGCCTGTCTGGGTCCCTTGTTTATGCCCGCCTAAAGAATCAAAGGAAATGTACGGAATCCAGTCGCAATAGTTCATGATGTGTTTAACATGATCCTGTTTCCCCCCCCCCCCCCCCCCCCGGCTTGCATTTCTTCTGCTTTCAGACCCCTTTGCCGTAAAGCGGAACGTGGCCCGCTCCATGAACAGCCCGCAGATGTACGAGTACTTCGTCCACTGCCTCAAAACCACCTACAAGTATTTCGCCCTGCCGCTCAACTCCCCCGGCGCCAACCACAAGTCGGAGAAGCCGCGCGGGCCCACGAGGGCCTCAGACAAGGCCTCCAGGGCAGACCCAGCGGCCCCGCCCCTGAAGGGCATGGGCAAGCTCGGCCTCGGCCCGCGTGACGCTGGCGCGCCGGCGGCCCCCCAGGACCCGCTGGACTCTGACTGCATCATAGAACAAGAGGAGGAAGTGGAGAACGAGTGCGACTCGGAGAAGGAGAAAATGGACCTGGGCAAAAGCAGCCTCTCCGAAGACGAGGAGGACGACGACGACGACGAGGACGAAGGGCAGGAGGAAGAGGAGGAGGAGGAGGACGAAGACGACGTGTACGGCCGCCTCCACCTGGACAGCGTCACCACGGAGGACGACGAGCTCTTCGTGCTGGACGAGATCTCCGGGGAGGAGCTCCTCTCCGACGAGGAGGGTCTGGACTTTGACCTGCAGGGTTCCATGGACGAGGAGGAGGAGGAGCAGGCTCCTCCCACTCTGACACCCAAGGTTGCCAAGGGCGGAGCCGGCGTCGTGCGACCCGAAACCCAGAACCAGACGCCCATTAGTCAGGGCTATGAGTTCACCAGGCATGCGTTCGCGCGGGGCAAGGTACAATAATTTTTTTCATTTTTTTTTTTAACTGGCCGTTTGGTTGTTAGAGATTGGTTTATTTATTTAGCTAATCAAATATAGTGATACTTGGTAGTAGAGGTAGCTATGTTGTTGTTCCTGAGTTCCTGATGGTCTTCCTTCCTCCCTCAGTCCCACATGGTGGTCTGCAGCTTGTGCAAGCGGGACGGCCACCTGAAGAAGGACTGCCCAGAGGAGTTCAAGAAAGTGGAGCTGGAGCCGTTGCCCACCATGACGCCGAGATTCCTCAAAACGCTCAACCATATCTGCGAGCAGTGCTTCAGTGGGTTGCTCCTCTTTCTGCATGTGTCCACAAAAATAGTTCGCGCAATCGGCTCGTTTCAATGTTTTTAAAGGGCAAATGTGTCAAGTGTCCCATGGTGTGGTCACTGATGACTTTATGGGAGAGGAGCTTATTTATAGGGTAAGGCTAACCTTACGTACCGCTTGGTGATGAACAGATTAATTCTGTAAAAAAAAACAACACACATTTGAAATGAATTATTCGCCAAGAATGATGGCCTTCAAACCAGTCCCGCTTGACAGATTATACCATGACTCATGGCTTAATCAATCAGATGTTACTGCTTCCTGCGCATGGGTGGATGCCATACAACGATTGTGGCTGCAGTAAAAGATGTAAGTGGGTCACCCTGATCTGTTGTGTCTGTGTCTATGTAGAGGACTTTGCCCCGGATAAACCAGAGGTCAGCGTCCGAGAGCACATCCTTCAAGACCTGGAGAACTTCATCCAAAAGCAGTTTGCAGGTGAACTAACTGGGACCTTGTTGTTTCTGTTTTATCAAACTCTGGTGTTGACTTTTGGTTGCATGCACAAAAGTAAGTTCAGAGTCATGATGTCGGGCCCCGTCCCTTTCTGTGTTCTTCCCAGGTCAAGTGTTTTATTGTCCATCGGCAAGATTGCAGCTGTTTGGCTCATCCAAGAATGGATTTGGCTTCCGCCAGAGCGACCTGGACATCTGCATGGTCCTGGACGGAAAGGAGACGGCAGACGTACGTACACGAGCATGGCTTGGAATCCTCTTCATTGATGGTCTAATCACATCTCTCTTCATCACACAGGACTCGATATAGCCATGGTTTGCAGGAAATGGAAGCATTTAAGGGAATTTAATGTCCAACGTGAAGTCATTCGTTGATCTCAATATGGTAAAGTGGGATTCAGTTATTATCCCATTGAATTAATCGGTTTCCCTGTTTTATTGGTCGGCAGGATCTGGACTGCATCAGTATTATCGAGAGCCTGGCGAGACTGCTGCGGAAACATCCAGGTTAGTAACGCCACACTAATACTTATTCTTCTGTCTTCCCGGCCCATTTCTTATACAAGAAATAATTGTGCAACATTAGTTTCTGTTCACTTCGGTTCTTTAACTGAACCGACGATCATAGCCGCAACGTGGAAAAAAGCGTGTTCTTACTAGATCGGTTCCTCTGTTCTTGAAGGGTTGAGGAACATCCTGCCTATCACCACGGCCAAGGTGCCCATCGTCAAGTTCTACCATGTGCGCACCGGCCTCGAAGGAGACATCAGTCTGTACAACACACTGGTGAGGACCGTGAACCGATTGGATGTGGTGTACCGTTTCTTTCCACCTCTTCCCCCCCCTCCCCCCTTAACCGACGGTCTCGTTATGCGTCCTTTTCAGGCCCTGCACAACACACACCTGCTGGCCTGCTATGCCGCCATCGACTGGAGAGTGAAGATCTTGTGCTATATGATGAAGGTGTTTGCCAAGGTGAAGCAACAGACTGAATAGTGAAATCCCCCACCCTTCTCTTTTTACGTAACACTTGGACCAAGGTAAAATCGTGTTATAGACGGCAATTCTTCTTTCTCTCCCAGATGTGCGACATTGGTGACGCGTCCCGTGGCAGCCTCTCCTCCTACGCCTACACCCTCCTCGCGCTCTTCTTCCTCCAGCAGAGGAACCCCCCTGTCATTCCTGTCCTTCAGGAGGTAAACTCGCTAATTCATTCGTTCAGTTGTTCTGCAGACATTAAAGACACGTTTTTTATTAAATGTTACAATTGCCTTTTTTTCTTTTTCTTTTTAATGGAGCACTTTTTAAAGAAGGTTATGATTTGATGTGGGAAGTCTAAAATCGGCCTCTTGTCAACATCTTAACGTTTGGAGATGATTACGGGGAATCTACAAAATATATATAAGTAATCAAAAGAGTAAAGACTAAGCACCAATAAAAGAAATCATCGTATGTGTTTTCTCTCAGATTTACGATGGAGAGAAGAAACCAGAGGTGCTCGTGGATGGTTGGAACGTGTACTTCTTTGATGACCTGAAGGCGCTGGTGAGTGTCTTACTGTCTTTTTAGATGTTTCTCAACCCAGCACGTTCTAGCTGGCTATCAAGTGTGTAGCTCACTTTTATTTTCAATAAATGAATAACAAAGGCCATTGCGTAACCGAGAAATGCTTTTCCGCCTATTCCTGGCGCATACAGATGCTAATCAGCAGATTATGTTGTGGTTCAGTTCACTGAAAAGTGAAACTTACTTGTTTCCATTCCTCTGCTGCTCAGTAACAGTTACTGAGACAAACAGACCTTAACAGGCCTTGTATTGGTAGGACCCCTTGTGGTTGGTCCTTTCCTTAAATTACATTCTTTTATATTATATCTCTTCTTTCTTGAAGACCTGTTTGGTAGTTTTAGTTCCTTCCTACAGAATGTGTTATTGGTCCAAGGAAAAGTTTCTGGTGTGAGTTTGATACAGGTGTTTTTAGAGATTTTACACAGTTGGTTATGTTCATGTCTAAAGTTATAAAATGTAGGGTAGTCATGTACACATTGTGCTAACAAGTTTTGTTACCACAAAACATTTTCAGCATTGTATCAAAAAGGGTGCTTTAAACAGTTTCCCCCCGACGGACTACTCACTGTTGCGATCAGGTGAACTTGTCACTGCCCTGCATTTTAAAGTCTCTTTACACGTGCGTCTTTGCCCCTTTCTGCAGCCCGGCCGCTGGCCGCAGCACGGAAAGAACGTGGAGACGGTGGGGCAGCTGTGGCTGGGTCTGCTGCAGTTCTACACCGAGGTCTTTGACTTCAGGGAGCATGTGATCAGCATCCGCCAGCTGGCCCCTCTCACCACCTTCAACAAGCAGTGGACCTCCAAGTACATCGTCATAGAGGGTGGGTCCCCAGCGGCTAGTTCTCAAATCTGTGGATGGATGTTAATTCCGTAGTGGTGTTTTTCCTTCGTTAAAGTCATACACTGCTAGTTGTATGACTTTGCATTCGACCAATAGTACCTGAACTTGTTGTATCAGTACTCAAAATTCATAATGTGGTGATTAGTGTCGTTCCCCCCCGCTCCCTACTAGGGATGTGCATTTCTGGCAAAAATACTATTCGATATTCGCTGATAAGAATTTGAATATTACTTGAAAAGCGGTTAATCAAGAACCGCACGCACACACAAACATCGTAGACACGCACACACAATGACACAGGGAGAGGTTTTTTATGATTTGTATGAAATCAATTTGTTCAATTCAACAACTGCGCCATCAACATCAAATTATTTCAACGTAAGCTTAAATGCGCCGAAAACCAATCGCTTTATTTATTTATCTTTTAGGCCTACTGAACGCAGCCTGCATGACTGAACTAGACACGTCTTTAGCCTATGGAAACAATGGCAGATGCAACAATGCCAACTCTCACCGTTTCACCGTGTGACACAGTCTTTTGCCTGTTTACACACACACACACACACACACGCCACACATCCAATTTCTCACGGCAAAAAATTAAAAATAAAACCAGGCCGTCAGCCAAGACGCGATCGAACTCCCCGACGGGGGAGAGAGCAAGAGAGTCATTCGTAGGTGGTTGTGCATGGTTGTGGTCGATCCGTGATATGCCAGCTTTCCTTGACATATGTGAAATATTTGTCTCCACAGATCCATTCGACCTGAATCACAACCTTGGGTCTGGTCTGTCAAGAAGAAGTATGTTTTCCTCTATTCTGCTGCAATCTCATAATCCTGATTTGTGTGGGTCTGCACTTTTATGTTTCATCATTACCTCAAATTTTCCTCTCCTCTACCGACAGTGACCAACTTCATCATGAAGGCGTTCATCAACGGCAGGAAGGTGTTTGGCACGCCGGTGGGCACCTACCCTCCCGAGTACCCCAGTCCCATGGTGGGTGTTCCCAAAGCCTTGAGCCGCTCGCACACCCCCGTGAATTGTGCCTCGGGAGAGCTCGCACGCTGACCTCTTTGTCTCGCTGTTGTAGGAGTACTTTTTCGACCCGGACGTGCTCACCGAAGGGGAGCTGGCTCCGAACGACCGCTGCTGTCGGATCTGTGGCAAGATAGGGCACTTCATGAAAGACTGCCCCATGCGCAAGAGGTAGGGAGTCCAAGCGGGCTAATTGTAATTTGTATATTTTGTTTTAATTTGACTTCTTGTGTCATCATGTGTGTCCATGTCCGGGCTCTAATTTCCACCGTATGAGATGCGTATCTCAACGCATTAAGTTTTTTTTCCGCCAAATTTCTTTATATACAGTTAGCAAACGCAGCCAAAATAACGTCCCGAGCATTCACCTTGCCTACCGTTTCTCCTGACAACTGTCTGAACGTACTGCGGGCGCAGGTCCAGGCAGAGGCGGGACATGGAGAACTGGACGGACAACGCCCGTGACCGACAGGATCTGGCGGAGAGCCCCAAGGAGCCGGGGGGGCGGCAGGGGGACCGCTGGAAGAGACCGGAGGAGAAGCGCTGCTGCTTCCTGTGTGGCTCTCAGGCCCATATTAAGAAGGACTGCAGCCAGTACAGAGGCCCCACTGGTACGGTTGCTGGGTTTCCAGTTCTTTGATGATTGACAAGTCTTTTGCTGTGGTATTTGAATTTAAAATATATTGCATCTCTTTAAAAAATATTTGTACTGTTCATGTCGTCTCTGCTGGGAAAATTCCCGTCTGGGATTAATAAGTCAATCTCCTTTTTTATATTATTAGCGGTTTTCCACACCTCAATTTAAAATTTTTTATAAACTTACTGATGAAATTACAACTTTGTACATCCTCAAAGCAGTGCTTTTATTTATTTGGTCTGGCAGGAAAGCCGAAAACTGAGATGTCCTCCTACGGCTCCTCTCCATCCTCATCTACTGGTTATATGAGGAATTACAGAGACAAAGACAAGCAGGTATGTTCTGTTTTCTCAAATGGCCAGTGGGATTCACCATTTGTCCTGCCACTACTTACTTACTAAATGCTTTCATTAGTGTTGAAATTCTACAGTCTAAAAACGTGACGCCCCATGTGGCCACGCTTTCCGATGTGCTAGGATGTTTCCTTGGGTTGTGCGGAAATATAAATAAATTATTAATCAAGCGCTTTGTTGTGCTGCCTAGGGTGGACTTATCTCAGAGGAGAAGAAGAGGAAGCCCAAAAGTGTGATATTGGGTCCACAATCGGGTGGGTGCAGTAGTTGGGTCTTTAGGTCGTTCCGGTTATTAGTTTTCCTGTCTAAGAGGTATTTGAAGAACGCGTCATCAAACCTTGTTGTGTGTGTCTGATTGGCCTGTCCCTCCACAGGTAGTCTAGCGAACTCGCACAACAGCGGTTCTGGTCATCGGAGGAGTCCAGTGGAGTGATGGGATCCTTCCGGAGTAGACGGCACCGACCCCGGCCCCCCCCCCCCCTCCCCCCGCCCCCCCCC
>JAOPUD010000140.1:2956198-2977061 GCA_027122715.1 Trisopterus minutus
CACACACACACACACACACACACACACACACACACACACACACACACACACACACACACAGACACTCACACTCACACACACCCAGACAGACGGCATTGCATTATTTATAACTCGATACAGATAGCAAAAAAGATGACGTTGAATCACACACCGACAGACAGACAGACACTGAGCTGAACGCTGAACGTGTGGTTGCAGATCTTCTCCCTGGGCTACTGTCCCACGGGGGAGTGGTTGGCGGTGGGCATGGAGAACAGCAACGTGGAGGTCCTCCACGTCACCAAGCCTGACAAGTACCAGCTGCATCTCCACGAGAGCTGCGTGCTCTCCTTGCGCTTCGCCCACTGCGGTAAGCCTCTTCCAGGCCTGTGACGCTCAGAGCGTCGGAGGGAACCGTGGGCATGCTGTTGTTTTTTTTAAAACCATCTCTTCAGCCTCCCTCCAGTCTAAAGAAAACTGAGGTAGCCGATAAAGTGTGAGCCAAAGCAGCATATTTTCGTACGTGGGCTGGGCATTGTTTTGGTCAACAGCCTCCTTATATTAATTTGCTTGAAAATGAAACTTATTTGTTGTGACTTACAGTAACGAACTGTGGCACGATGTTACCCGATAGATCTCTTGCCATCCGATCCTCTGATGGTGGGCTATAGTAATGTATCCTTTATTCTGCAGGGAAATGGTTTGTGAGCACAGGAAAGGACAACCTGCTGAACGCCTGGAGAACACCGTACGGAGCCAGCATATTCCAGGTAAATGCCAGCATATTCCAGGTAAAAAAGAGCATATGCCAGGTAAATGCTGCGCTACCGGATGAGATCCAGGAAAAAAGGAGCTTTATAATTGATATTATTATTATTATGAGGCAATCCAATCAGCTCATTTCTCACTGGATCTATTTTCCTATTCATCATGTTTCATTCATTTCTATTTAGGGAAAGGTTAGACGTTAGGATTTCCCTCCTCTATGACCTTGGGTCTACTTGCTGGTTAGCATAAGCCACAGGTGCAATATAGAAGTGAAATGGGTTCACTCAAGATACATCAGATATTTTACTCTATGATCCTGGAAGCCAGCAGTGTTCAGCGACAAACCCTGAGACGAAACAGGAATGGCAGCAGACGCATTAAACGGCATGTGTGTTAAACCTAATTATTCATCAGCAAGCCGCAGAGGCACACATGTGGATATCTTTGAATTCTGAAATAAAACCATTATTACTGTAATTACTGTTCGGGACAACCTATAGAAATCCTTCATGACGTCTGTAACATTGTGTTCTGATTAGATGACCCATGAGTTTGTGTGCTTCGTGTGCCCACAGTCGAAGGAGTCGTCGTCCGTGCTGAGCTGTGACATCTCTGCAGACGATAAGTACATAGTGACGGGGTCAGGGGACAAGAAGGCCACGGTGTACGAGGTCATCTACTAGGACCAGCGTGGGATACACCGTCTCTGATGTATATTTCTTATTTTGTATTAAAAAAATAATAATTTGTACGCAAACAAACCAAACTGTTTGACCATCGTCGTCGATCGTGACCCCCTGACCTCTCGACTGAACGGCCAGGGCCGAGGCACTTGGGATATTTTGTATGTTTTTTTTTTTCTTTTGAGTTGGTTTGTCGTGGTGGAGATGAGTGAGTCCGTCTCGACAGGAGAGCGAGGAGCAAGGTGAACGACCGGGAGAGCCATGAACGGCTTGTGTTCCTTCATCTTGTGCTTCCTTGAGAAAAAAGCTACCTACTGTATGTACATTTGCGAATTTTTGATCTCTGTGTGATTTGTGACATCAGACTTTTTTCAGTGTTCGGGCCATGGTTGCTTTTTGAAATTCTTTTTTTTTTCCTTCTTGCCTTTCCATAATACCTCACAGTGTTTGTCAACAGCTTTCTCATTTTTGGTACCGTTTAATTTAATTTATTTAAGTGTATATTTATCTATTCAACACAGTGGAAGAAAATCATATTGGAGACAACTGTGGAAAAATCTTTTTATCTCATTTGGCGGAATCTGTTATTTCTGTAATTTGACACAAAACAATGTGGAGGATTTCAAAGTAAAGGAAAATACCAAGCAGACCAAATAATGGGCTGATATATTTCTGTTGAGAGCAATCCTACTGTAAACCTTTTTTCATTCATCGTAAAATGTTTAGTTTTGTTATGTTTTTGCAATTCTTTTTTATGATTTCATGCATGCATGGTTTGCGTGACCATGCCTGTGTATTTGTGTTTGCGTTAGTGTGAGTGTGTCGTGTGTGTGTGTGTGTGTGTGCGTCAATCCATGCATGTGTGTGTGTGTGTATCATGTGTGTGTGTGCGTGTGTGTGTACACTGAATGGACTGATAGAAGACCTCTTGTGCCCACTCAGCCCCTTTACATCAGAAAGCAAGTCCCAGCTGTATTTTCTATACAGTTTGAACATGTCAGGTTTATTTGCTTAGCTTTCTATCACAACAGTTAAAGAGTCAAAGGGGTATCCCGGGCCCATAGTTTATGACCCCTCCGCATACCAAAAGCCCAAAAGCCCTTGTAAGAACACAGAGACGGGACAAGTGTTGAGTGACAGTTGATCGACCCGGCCTCACCCCAGTCACTCTACCTTAACGAAAGTGCTGGGTTCATCGTAAACGCTACCGGCCTGAAGTTGTGCTGGTTGGACGTCCAGAATCTCGACTTAGCATCACAGCACAGTGCCTTTCAGCCGCTACGCTCCTCACCAGACTCTGTGTGGCTGTGCGCTCATCTATTTCTCATGGTTTTCAGTCTCACACAGGCTCTGTTGGAGGAATCGACTATTTAAAGTGGAGGCAGTTTCTCCCGACAAAGATGGCTGTCCCCGCTCACTTTGTCTTCTGATCACACAAAGCTCTGTGAGTGTTTTCACCCAGAAGCTTTTGATTTGTATTTCTTTCTTTTTTTAACTAAGCGTGCAAGACAAAGGCGAGCACCACGGGAGACATGTTCACAGAGCTACTGGTACTGATGTGACTGGCACACACGGCCATGTGGTTTTATTCTTAAAAGGAATTGTTGTCAGAACTCAAAGCATGTGTTCCTGTTTACTGAGCGTGCACCTGCGTGTGGCGTTCTTTACAAATTGTTGTTTTAGACTTTATTAAGACGGCTGGGTCTTAAGAAAAGGGTCTTTATGTCAAACGTCACCCATATACAATAGAGGTTTCAATTACTTTCTTCGGGAGAAGCAAGGTTGTTTTACTATTCTCAAAAACCGTATGTTTTTGCTTAAATGAAATCAACCGACAGCTGAAACCCTTATCCCTTCAGCGCCATAATGGTGGTTGCGTTTAACCCGCTGTTCAGCACAAATGTTCAAAAGACTAAATGAAGCCTTCATCCTCCGAGCTCGTTATTTCATCTTACATCTAGAGGGTAAACATGGAATCATCCGGAGACTTCTCTTATCAGACATTGGCACCGTGATGCATTCCCCTCTTTGTTTCATCAGTAGATTCATTAATAGTCTTTATAAATGGGCTCTGTGAACGGATTCTTGGTCGAGTGTTTTTCTTTTTTTCTTTTTAAAGAATCTAGGTACAGCAGGAAGTAGAAACTGATCATTTCTTTTTCCTGAGTCTGTCGTGAAAAATCTGCAACAAAGTACCTGGATTGAAACTACAATTATGAATCAGAACCTTTTATTTTGGCTGAACTATCCACACTTTACAACAGATGTGTATTTAAAGCGAGGCCTCCTTTCTCATTACGGTCGATAAACACAGAGACATATTGTCCTTGATATGATCCAACAACTGTAATGAAGTTGGTTTATTCCACTGTGCTTTTTGAAGCAACTTGAAAACTACTATGTGTGATTCTTGGTCTAACATGAGTTATTAAAAACCCAGTGTATGCATTACAGGAAATCAACATCAATACACGTTTATATTGGAAATCTATCGATAAAACGTTGGTTGTAAATAATCCAAGAATCACATTTGAATGTGACAGTTTAGCTGGTTGACATGAGCTAATATAATGGAGATTATGTTATATATACAGTAATAATGTGAAACGTTTTGTTTGACCGAACTCATGATGGTATGAGATAATTGCTGTACAAATGTAATAATTCAAGCTTACAATGCAAAGAAATTGTTTTTCTTCAATACAAAATGCCTTTGCTCTGTTTTTCTAGTCTGTGGTTGACTTTATTAAATTATTGTGTGCAGTTATATTTTATGTGTAATTTATTTTCTGTAAACGTCTTCAAACTAATAATACATCATTTCCTTGGTCCAACCTGGATTCAAAAAACCAACCAGGAATATATTTTGTGAATGAGTTCTAAATATAAAGAAATTATACGACAAATGTAGACTTTTTATGATTGCTTGTTATTAATCATTATTCATCAATGCAATGAATAATTTGGTAATCATGTTAATTAAGAGGATCTCCTAATGAACTCATCTTATGTACTCATCCTGAGTACAGATGCACTGCAATTCACTGGAAGTACGCCTCCTTGTCCTCCTTTTAAGTCCTTGTCTCTCCCTGCATGCTGTCTCTCTAAAACACTGAATATAGTGGTTTGTTTTGGCAATGAAGAAATGTAAATCCACTCAATCCATAATGGACTTTTTATTTTATTCCACACACACACAAACACACACACACACACACACAATTTGTGTCTAAATGAGGAAATGCTCAACGCTCACGAGGGGGATTTCAATGGTGTCCTTTCGGCGTTTCAATGCGAGCCAGGGGTCAGCACCTCTATAGCGACTTTCTCTTGGTGGGATCGTGTATACGTTGGAGCGCCCAGGAGTGCTTTTAAGTGATGCGAGTGAGAGGTGCGGAGGAGGAGGCTACACCATTACTGGAAGTGATACTCCTGTTACAGCCCTCGCAGCCACACTTGTGAAGAGCCCAAAGGGGGGAGTATGTGAACATAGGAATGAGCCATGCTCTTTTTTTTACAACTTTTTTTAATATCACCAGCACTTGGGCATTTCTCTCCTGACAAATGTAAAAGTAGAGTTAAACAAACAAGAGGAAAGAGTGTTATGCCTTCTGAGTAGATTTGCTACCATTATCGTGATGATATATCATGGTCCTGTGTGCAACCCTCTCAAATAGTCATATACTGACAAATAAATAGAATGCAGCCTTTGCAGTCATCTATTAAAGTTTTGGGAACACACAATTCATGTTTTGTTTTTTTCACAAAGATATCTTTGTTTTTGAAGGCTGTTCAATTTAGTTTTTACAATTTTCTTTCAAGAATCCCAAATGTTTTCTTTTTCTTTTGTAGCTGCATATTTCATTCAAAACCATCTGAATGGCTTGTCTCTACAACCATCATTTCACATTGTCTTTCTCTTAACAACAACAAAGTGTTTGACACAAAGAGGCTTTTAAATAACAATATATTCATAAATTATACACAACAGTAAATAGTCCAAGAAAAAAGTCAAGCACAAACATAAATACTTGATTGTATTTGTATCTGGTCAAATGTGAAGACAAAGGCATTCACACTTGCGATGCAGTAACAAAGTTTTGTTGCTTGAACAATTATTAATGTACAAGGTTAAAAGCTCAATTCAATAATATGTTAAAAATGTCTTATTAAAGAAACGAATCGCCAAACTATAATACAATGATAATGGCCTAATTCCATTTTATCACGTAATAAGAGTTACGTCTCATAGTCTTCTATCAAAATGGCCTGTATAGCAATTTCGCGTTGTTATAGCTCCTTGTCAGACTAATGAGGAACTCAATTATAAGGACCACAAGCCCTGGTTGAAGCAGAGGAGTACTTTTGGTCAGGCTCTTTTAATAAGACATAAGATTGGGACGGACTTCCAGGTTCATCATTTATTCAAGTGATTATATTTGACTCTCTCTTCCCCTTGGTGGGATACGATAGGACGAATGATTCAATCCTGTTTTAATGATGTGGTTCTTCTGGGCATGCGGACCATGCTGCACGTTGTAAATCGTCTTGTGTGCCATTTTCTGAGGGGTTAACCAGCCTAACCACACTCTAAAGGTGTCTTATATAAGATGGCTTTCCATAGGAGTGTATGGCTGTCTGTGTGTATGCGTGCGTGCGTGCGTGCGTGTGTGCGTGCGTGTGTGTGTGCGTGCATGCATGTAACCATGTGTGTGTGTGTGTGTGTGTGTGTGTGTGTGTGTGTGGAGATGTTAACATAAAAAAGGGTTTCTCCACTGTGGCAAGACCAAAGCAATAACCTAAACAATCAATATTGTTTATTTTGAAAAGCATAAAAAATGTTACGGCTTATTTGTCTTTACAGTCTTGATATTATGAAAGACTGACTTTCAGGCCCCTGGGGGGCAGGTTTCCTCACCCAGAATTTAAGCCACGTGCTTATTGAATATAGTTGAACTGGTAGGGATTGCTGGTTCACAGAAAAATGTCAAACTGAACTCCACCATGAGAAAAATGTATTAATTAATTACATTCATTCACAGATTCATAGGTTTTAATTAATGGAACCGCATTGGACCATAATTACCAGATGAAGGCTATGCACGAGTGCACAATTCTCCTCCTAAAAATGCATGGCAACTCAATCACGATCGACCGGTTGGAGAGTCGCTGCGCAACAGCAGACGAGAGACAGATCGGCGGCAGGGACGCTCACTCGGAGAGGAGAGAGGAGACAGGAGAGAGGAGAGAGGAGAGAGGAGAGAGGGGATTGTACATTTCCTAAGAAAACAGGAGCAGCCGCGTGAGTGCAGGTCACGGGCATTTCCATGCACGTTGATCGAAAAGGTGGCCAGTGTAGGAGTGAAAAGGGCCCTTCTGAGTCACGGAACAAAAAGCTCTTGTGTGGAAAGCTCTTCAGCCAATCTGCCAGCCGCACTCTCACTAGGAATAAAGCACTTCACGGGTCAGGAGTTTTCATCGCTTTTCATTGAAGCTTTTAGGCTCCGATTCCCCACTTAAAACCAGCTTTAGCTTCCAATTATAATTTATAATTCTGTTTTTTTTCCTTCCCCTTATTCTTTCTTCTCTGTTTCATATCTGCATGATATTGATTTCCTAACCACGTTGAAGATGTAACCGAGAATATGGCAGAATAATTATGATTAATTATCATTTCAATTGGACAATAGTTTTCAACTTGATCAGGGCTGTTCAACGCCTGATTCATAAACACAATGCTTGCTCGCTGTGACCACTGAGCAGAGGTCTGTGTGTAGGACACAGTGGACTAAGTCCTATCGAACCCACAGACCTTTATTGTAGGCCACTAGGTGCTACCAGGTTCCAGCCTACCCAGTAAGGTCTGATCCATCCATCATACTTCTGGTTGGCCACTCCCGTGTGTGTGATGTCACTAAAGGGTCGATTTTGAAATGTAATGGCTCATCAACACGGTAAAATAGGGGCCCTTTAACTGGCTCTCTGGGGGCCACAACAAAAGGCTGTATCCCGCTTTTGTGCTCTTTTGCGCTCTGCCTTCACATTATAACTTTATAAATGATAACCGTTTTTTTCTTCTAAGAACTACAGATGATCGCTTGGTAGCTGAGATGGTGGCTCAACAGTTTGTCTGAGGAAAACCACCTGCACAGCCCCCCTGACCATGTCCACACACTGTCCACTGAACCCACGATGGGGACGACATCACTTTCAGTATCAGTTTCATCTTATATTCTATTAACTTTACTCACTAAGAATATTCTTGGTTGCAACTGTTTGTACTGCCTGGCTAAAAGATGTGGCAGGCATAGACTGAAATGTCTTCTAAGGAAAATACTTCTAGTCCACATAATAAATCCCATATTTACTATCATTATATATTACAATATTACAAAAAAAATGCATTGTGTAGGAGGACCACATAAGTAGCCATTTCCATCATTCCCCATCTAGCATTAAAAAAAAGTGAAATTGAAGTAAGTACATATTCTTGCCACTAGGTGGCGATAATAACCCGTCGACTCTGTGTAACACAAGAAGAAGAGATTTGGTGGTAGGGCTAACCTGCTAGCAGAGAAGACATTTGCTTGGCAAGTGAACTGCTGGTAACTTTTGCAACATGCTTCTGCAGAAGGTCAGGCCGTGGCTGCTCCGCTGCAGAAGCGTCGGCTTGGCCTCCTCCAGGACTTACTATGGCGACCAAGTAGCGACGCTCGGCTCGGCGCCTGACTCCCAGTCTGCCGACTACCAGGTGACGTTACATTGGTGCTAAACTCGGCTAATGGAAACATGCATATGTTTTGTATTGACAGCTCACTTGTACGATACCTTCTTGGATGACTCGAGGATATGACATTATCCATGAATACACACAGATGGTCACATGCACGTTACGAGCAACTAATATAATGTTCACTCCTGGTTAACACTTTGCGGACTCACTTTCCTCGGTGAGGTCAAACCTTGAGACATCATGGGGTAAAGGTCTTGGCATCACTAATATGATGCCTGAACTGTGTCCCCCACATTTCATTGATTCACATTGAACCAGGTAGCTTAGATAATTATGTATTAGACAGTGCTTTAGATTGATATAGTTTAACAGAAGGAATTACACTAAATGTCATCCACAATATCTCACTAATACCAAACACACAATATGAATTCACAGAGCAAAATACTGGGCTATAACGTTAGTTATAACTTTTCCAAACCATTTATTAAATAAAGTGTGAAATAGCGATGCAAGTATATTTTATTATATTGGTGCAATACCTAACAACGACACTTGGTGGCGTTATAGTCTTTATTTTTCTGTTGGTCTTGGTTATCTCAACATAATTCCTTCTTCATTGCACAGAAGCTCTTCTATTTATTGAATCACGTTTTTGCTGAACCCTAGACTTGACCATTCTGGAAGAATTGAGAACCTACTATGTTATGTGATCAAATAAGGATCTCTGCATTGTATTAGCTGTCAAATATGTCAACATGTCATATATTGAAGGGCACCTTCTGAATACACTCAACCAAAGACCTAGACACTGAGCTGAACCGCTAGAAAGTGAAGCATGATTGACGCCTGTCTTCTTGATATGTTACATACTAGCATTAATATACCTGCTGGCGTAGAGCCACAGCAAGAAATAAAGAATTGACTAATGACATCCTTGATTTATGAGCACATGAACTAAATTATTATTTTTGCTTATGAAGATTGCATGAGAAACCAAATCCAGGCATAACTTTTCTTGACCCAATCGATTGAACATAACTGATGCTATTTATTGATTTAATGTTCAATTGCAAATTTCATACATTGAGACTTTATAGTCGCCCGCCTCCTTTGTTGGCCATCTCAGCAGAATGTGTCTTTGTAGTAGATAATAATGGATGCAAACTGTTGGCAACATCGTATTATTCTTGAGGTTTTCTTATGAAACTCTTGACTGATCTATATATTTGTAATTTCAGGAAAATTATGAGCGAATGCAAGCTCTCGTTGAAGAACTAAAAACCCGGTCAGAGAAGGTCAAACTTGGTAAGTGTCATGATTCATGAGAGGATTGAGCTGTAGGCCCTACTATGTTAGGAGGTTAATGTTTAATGTACTGTTCTTGTCAAGCCTCACAGTATGAATGTGATAAACATTAGGCGATGTAAAAAGGCATGTGGATCTCACTGGTGGTGTGATAATGTACTGAGCTTGCTTTGGTTGTTTCAGGTGGAGGGGAGAAGGCCAGGAACCTCCACGTCTCTCGGGGCAAGCTCCTACCCAGGGAACGCATAGACAGACTTCTGGATCCTGGGTACTGCTTTCCTCCAATAGGCAATTTTGCACATTTTGACTGTTTAATAATAAACATCACATTCACTAGTTGGTAGTCTCTAATAACCCATGTGTTCAATGAAATATAACATGAATTGCATATAAGTGGATATGTACTGATGGTTATTATTTCGTATAATACAACATTTCAACATTATGCTTTATATTAAAACTATGTACTGCTTTTCCTCTTTGTCGTCAGGACGCCATTTTTGGAGTTCTCCCAGTTTGCCGCATATCAGTTGTACGGCAAGGAAGAGGTCCCAGCCGGAGGTATTATTACTGGAATCGGACGAGTTTCTGGGTAAGATTACCTCTTTTTAATCAAGGTCAGATGCAGTTTTGCAAATACAGAACTAAACCTGGTGGCCCAACCTGCTAGTGTTCTATAACCTGATAGATAATTTGCCTCAAGTGATCAAGGTTTGATTCCTACTTGCAATCCTATGCAACATGGCAGTCCTCTTCTTCAACCCACCGTCCTGTCTCTCTCCATGTCCTTTTCCAGAAAAGCACAAAGTTGAAACTGTTTTTCCCTTGTTTATTTTGGATACTACCCCTGATACCATTGCACCAATATGGATAATAGGCAGCAAGAATGCAAAAAAAAATGTACTTACAACAATTGTATACCTTTTAGAACAATCGTCTCGATGCCATCGCCCTTGTTTTTCAGTTTGACTCTCTTAGCCAGTAACAGCTTCTCGCAACACAATTGAAGTGGAAGCGGTCCAATTCACCCGAGCCACTCTTTAAAGACCGTATTGCCCAAGTGTTCTGTAGCCAAACAATCACACAGCGAAGCCCAACGATCAATAGTTCTAACAAAGAGGGGCTGAACAAGTGTGGTCTGAAACCAGTGGAGTGCATCCCACTGTGGTGTAGCCACAGTGGGAGAAGTTTCAGCACGCCAAGTCTGGAGGCGATGTGTTGCGATCGCGGCGGTAGCGTCTGTGAGGTCACCCGTTGGCCTACACACCACCATTTAGAGGGTGTACAGCAATCTTCCATGGAGCATCACTCCTTTAAAAAATATATAGCTGGCGAAATATACCGTATTTGGCGCGCTGACAGCTCGACTATAATATGTCCAGCCGTCTTGTCTATGGCCAAAATGCATTAACACTCAATGAACTAGCAGATCTGTTAGACTGAACTCCTTCCAGTTAGTAGGTGGGAGATTAACAGAACAACGGTGGCCAGTGGTTAGGCTTCCTGGCCTGCTGTGTGAAACGACCTAGTGTAGCTCGCCTTGCAGGTGGGAGGGGTTTAGGAGTGTCAATAGTACGATTCTGGTAAACAGAGAGAGGTTGTTGGCCAGTATTTGTTATTCGTAGAACACATCCGTTATAGGATGTGATTTCATTGATAACGTTTTTGTAATCGCTATCCATCAGTCGTGACCACAGATACGGTATGTCCAGGTCATTTTAAGCTACAAGCCAGCGTATAAAAAACAAAAAAACAAAAAAACAAAAAACAGGAACTCAAAAAGTACATAATGTGAAGATGAACCAATAACTGGAAGCCAACTGGGAGAACAAATGGAAATTTTTTTATTTAATTTATTGGCTTTGTGAGATTGAAACCCCATTCCTTCCCATTGACCTAGAACAGCGGTCTACCATCCACCTACCTCTCACCACCCCAAGGCCATTAAGGGGCTACTCTCATCTCCTCCGTCATGGCCGCTGCTTGGTTGTGATGCACAAGCTCCATTAGCAGGGATTCACTGAATAGTTCTTGTGCCGTATCATCCTCCACAGAGTGGAGTGTGTCATTGTAGCCAACGACGCCACAGTCAAAGGAGGGACGTATTACCCAGTAACAGTGAAGAAGCACCTCCGCGCACAGGAAATAGCCCAGCAGAACCACCTGCCATGCATATATCTAGGTGAGTGGATGATCTTTACTTTTTTATTGTGTCGTAGAGGAGTGCCTACTCAGGGCTGGCTGTGTAGGAAAAGCTGTTGCCATGGGAGACGTAAAAGCTGTTACAATAGAGTCATGACTGTCATGACTCATGCACGCGCTACTTTGGCAACGGAACTTTGTTGTTGTTGTTCAAAAAGTGCAGAGAAAGTCCATGTTTAAGGACGAAGGCAGCTCTTTATAGACTTTTCGCATGAATAATGGGTAACATGGAACAAGTAAACGCTCCATTATCAGTGTTGGTTTGTCGGTGGACACGGCGTTCCAAGATAAAGCACACAAATGTAGGGAAAGAGTGCGGATTTAAGCCTGACCTAGTGATTCCTGCCTGGGCGCCGCCGCCGTAGAAAAGCACTGCCCGGATGAAGCCCTCGGGGCTCCCGAAAGATTGGGCACCATTTATCGAGTCTGACACGGCCAAATAAAGCCCCGCACGATTAATGTACGGGGCTTTCGCCTGCTTTTTCAAGTCCAGCAGTGACTGCTCGTTCCACTTATTTTTCTTTTGTGGGTGGATTTGAAATTGTTATCGCGGTTATTACTTGCTCCTGTCTCACCAAAGGACTCTGTTTAGCTCCTTTGTTTACAGAGCTACAGTGGAGAAATGATTAAGCCTATGATTATTGATGAGACGGATAATAACATTAGGCGCGTATTTGTTAACACCGGAGAATCCGTTAAGCGGCGCAAAATTGTATTTTACATGATAAATGAAAATTCAATGGGCCATATCTCAACTGGCTAATTGTGTGAGAGTCTATTGGCCCGCGGGGAGCAAGGTCTGTGTTCCTTCCTTCCACAATACATCAGCTTTGATCAGCCTAAACGGCTGCTCCCGGGGCGGGCGTGTAGGTCGGACTAGACTGTACAAAGGAATGAAAGGTCTTCCAGCGCATGGCTACGGGCCAGACATCAAAGGTCAGCCTAGCAGCCGATGATGTAGCTCTCTCCCTGCGTTCCCAGTGGATTCCGGAGGGGCCAATCTGCCCCGGCAGGCCGACGTCTTCCCTGACAGGGATCACTTTGGAAGGATTTTTTTCAACCAGGCAAAGCTGTCCTCCGAGGGCTTGGCCCAGGTGAGTTTTGACGGTCGTGATTTGTGTTTTTTCTCCAATAAATCATAGTCTTACTATAATATATATATATTTAAAGAGTCCGTCGCTTGCGCGTTGAATTAACCATTGAAACTAAGCAATGATTTATATATCGAAATTGTTCATTTTATTCTTGTCGCTCCATATTTTAGTTTCTAGTTTTTATTGCTAGCCACACAGGAAGGCCCAACTCTGTTAGCCGATCGGACTGGATGTCATAGACCCTGCCGCGCTGCACTGCTATAACGTAATCATGGGGGATGAAAAATGGATGAAGTCGGGCACAAAACGGAAGGCAAGCGAAACCGAGAGAGAGGCTGTGCAACATGTAAAAGAACGTCCAGAAAAAGCGACTGCCACGGTTCAACCGAGTACGTGCCAACAGAGATTCTCTGGCCACCCCCTTTTTTTCGTTTCATCTTGCCAGTTTGCTTGTGTGTTGGTTTATTTGCGTTGGAGATTTAGAGTTGTGTTTCGGCTCTGGCTGTAGTGAGTGGAAAGTGGAAACTTCCAGAACGTGGGGGGGGGGGGGTTGTAATCATAGGAATGTGATGCCTGTGGGCACCTGGGCGCAGCGGTGTCACCGTGTGTTTACCGGCCTTGGGATTCAAGAAGAGCAGGGACTCCAGTAATTCCTCACGTCCGGACGGGGACGGGCCTTCCTGAGGACCCAATGAAATATTTGGCAGCGTTGTCAACATTAATTACCTTTTGAGTCTGGGATGCCAAGCGAGTTTGACCCTGTTTTGAAAGGCCTCCGTATTGAAAAATGATGCCGACGTCCCTTTTATATCTATTCTCCCCTACATCTGAAAGATCCAACTGTTGAGGATGAAATGTTGACGTTAGTCTACAAGCTACTTCGATCTACAAGCTCTCTCTCTCTGAAGCCCAAAGCACACGGAGCACAAACTCTGATTCATGTTTGTAGCGTGAACCCAAATATATTTAGCCAGGCAAAACATCTGCCGCGTGAATGAGACGGGGACGGTATTTTAAGAATGCCGTGTTGTGTGTTGCATGGTGGATCATTAAATTATTGTAGCCCTGGGGCTTTGAGAATCATTCACCTCGCCTTGATAAATGAGGGCCGGAAGAGCGGCGTGGTCAGCATTCCGCTGCTTCTCTCCCGCCTCAGCCTTTACCCCAACTCCTCTTTTCGGCCTGCAGTTTGTGGTCGACCCAGAATTCACAGCAAACCTCTGCACACGCATACGGTTTGCAGAGGGAGTCTGTTAACACCGCCCTTCCTCCTCACAGATCGCGGTGGTGATGGGCTCCTGCACGGCCGGTGGGGCCTACGTACCAGCCATGGCCGACGAGAGCATCATCGTGCGCAAGCAAGGAACGATTTTCTTGGGAGGACCGCCTCTGGTAGGGTCACACCCTCAATATGCTACAGAGATCGCGGACATTAATAATGTGTTGCTCTGCGTGGATAGGGCAGGTTAGGACAGGCCTGATGGGGAAGTGGCAAGGTTGTCTCGAAAAATACTTAAGGTCCATCCCCAATGTCTTGCAGAGCTTTCAATCCTCGGGGTCCCGACCCCACTGGGTGTTGGAGTTCGGGCAAAATATTATTACGGAAGTAAATGTTTCTAGCAAATCTCAATGACGTTTACGCCTTAAGGTCTTTGGATACTCACTGCCTGCTATATGAACAATATGACGAGGTACCGACATATAACACAAGGATGGCTATTGAAAGGCCTGTGCTTCTTCTCTGGTTATGGTAAAAGGCTGAGTGGTTGAGGCTTTCTGCCTGTGGGCTGCACAGTGTAGCACCACACAGCTTCATCACCACATGTAGATCTTATTCCTGGAACATCTAATAGACTGCTGTCTAATCTCATCGGAGAGCCCTGATGCGGTAATGACCAGAGGCAGCACGGATACGCATTCAGGAACTCAACTATTTCCTGCTCCGCAGACATCGGTTATTATCTGAGGAGTTGGGTAGGGGTGTAAGGAAACATTTACTGACTTTAAAATCATGATGCTTATCTTCTATTGATTTGCCATCACTTCACAACTTCTGAAAAATGTACCTTTTGTTTGTTAACATTTTTGCAATTATTTGATATTATCTTTTCTGATATAAAAAAAAAACCATGGCATTTTGACATAATTTGCCTTTCTTAGCACTGGTCCGGAAATTTTAAGTCATAACATGCCGAAAGAATTCCACCCCTAGCTAGTCTACCAGTTCAGAGTCCGTGTATCGACTGTTTTTGGTCTGGTTTCTATTTGAGAGTGAATATCTCTGCTTCTTCATGAAGGTGAAAGCTGCCACTGGAGAAGAGGTCTCCGCAGAGGACCTCGGCGGGGCTGATCTTCACTGCAGGTCAGAGGCCGGTCTTTTATTGTAGGAAGCAGCCTCTCCATGACCTCCCACCGCCCTGTCTGAGCCAGTGTTTCCTGTGCTGGTGCAACACGGCTAATGGACAGTGATTGGGGAATATTTAGTAGTGGCTGCAAGATTAAGGATGTGGCTCTGGATAGGACTGCAGAAAATGTAAAGGCTGGTTCATATTTGTATGTGATTAAACTGAATCGCTAATCACATTTCATTAAAGCCCATATGGGTTACATGTACATGTTTATTTCTAAGCCTGCATGTGTGACAAGGCGCTACGCGATTGTTGTCAATGTCCTTCACTGCAATAATCGCTCCAAGTCAAAGATGGTTCAACTCAGTTTTTTTTGTAGCCGACACAATATACAGTTTTAAGTGTGAGCAATGTGACTATTTGCACCCATGCACGATCCTTTCCGTTCATCTGCTTTCCATTGTATGAATTATTCATATCCAACCGTTCGCTAACCACTAGCAGTGATCAGTATTGTCACAACTTCAGTCAGTCAGTCAGTCATACTCACCACAGTTCTCCCGTCACTTCTGATATTTATATCGGGTGGATCACGGCGGTGTAGGCCATCACATTAAAGGGGTATTTCCTCTTCTGGGAATAATGTGTGTGTCATGTTGGTCGTTGCAGACTTTTAGAGTTAGGTAATGGATTTCTATTATTATTTCAATTACACATTAAAATTGACTTTTTGACTGTTTTAGTATGTGATTGTTATTAATGGGTTTCTGTTTGATGTTGGACTGGCTTATGGGTGGTGCTCTGCAATGGATAGCCTATTTAAGCCTGGCTCCGGTCTGTGGTTGGAGGGGGATAGGAGGAGGCCAGAGGATAGTCTTGTGGGGAGGTCTGCGCGTAGTTACAGGCTTGTATCGCCTTTGAGTTGGTTTTCCTGTGTTAGCGATGTATGTCTACATGTAGGATGTATGTGAGCTCTGCCAAAGCATTTTATGCAACGCTCGCTCAGCCTCAATCGAGAGCCCGACCACGATACCCCACGACAGCGAGCGCGTGCCGCCACGTGAGTTAATCGTGTCCTCGAGCGTGTCATACGGGATCCCTGATTGGATCTGTAATCTGCGACGCATCCGCATATGCGTGTATGCTAATGTGTAATCAGAACGGGTTTCCTGTTCCACAGGAAGTCTGGCGTGACGGATCACTACGCCTTAGACGACAACCACGCGCTCCACCTGGCGAGGAAGGCCGTCCGGAACCTCAACTACAGGAAGAGCATGGAGGCGAGTCCCATTGTCATGGCGACCTTGGGCCATGAGCAGACCCACAGCGCTGACGGCGGCCTTGTTTTTTTAACGTGTGACTTGTTTCTGAAATCGAGGCTGTGTTGGCCTGCTGAGACGGCAGCAGGGATCCACATTTTCTCCTTGTTAGATGTATTTAACGTGGCGCATTTCAGTACGCCGGTGACATGCTGTGGGTAAATTATGCTCATCAAAACAAGCGAGTTGTAGTCTTTCGAGCCATTTAACACGCTTCCCTCAAGGCCTTGCTTTGGCAGAGATCTGGGGAAGCAACGCATATTATGCAAGTGTTAAGTTGTATTCATCATTAAACAGTTCAAAGGATTGAAATTATATTTTTTTCTTTTTCACTGATCATTGGACTGCATGTTTAATTACATCAGAAGTCAAGCCACGGTTCTTTTTTTCTGCACCGCATTATACCAAACCAGCAAGGGACATTCACGAGTGGGAGTCGGTGAATCACACATTGAGTTCTCAAAGAAGGAGAAGCTGCCAAAGTAGAGCCCTGTGATAATTACTCATGTCTAGACATCCATAACATGTCTGCCATCATTTTGCTTTCCCCCCTCAGGTGACCACCGAGCCGTCAGAGCCCCCTCTCTACCCGGCAGACGAGTTGTACGGCATCGTCGGGGCAAATCTCAAACGTAACTTTGATGTCAGAGAGGTAACGCGCACACACACTCAGACCCTCTCTTTCTCAGGTTTTGCACTGTCAAATGCAGATTTCTCTTTGTTATAAGTCATTCACCAACATGACGGTTTCAATATGGATTTGAATAAGTTAACGGCCTCAGTTGGTGGGGGATGCTGTGGTGTGTAGTTGGTGTCAAGTTGATGTTATTTTTATCAGAACGAAGCTATTTGAATATGTGTACAAGACAGTTCTTTATTTGGCAGTGCTTACAGTTAAGCTCCTGCTCCAGCTCCAGAACGTACCAATTCTTTATGGACAAATGATCTGTTTCTTATAATTGAATCACATTTACACCCTTTGCCTCAGAGGTGTTTTTCGTCAAAACATAATTCGACAAATGGCCAACAAAATGTAATTAGTCAATTAGTTTAACAATAGCCCTGCATGTAATCATCAATTAACTGAGTTAAAAATGACGTTTTATTCTGTATGAGTGTTAACTTTTATCGTGTCCTCCTGATTCCAGGTAATTGCTCGGGTCGTGGACGGAAGTAAATTTGATGAGTTCAAAGCGTTCTACGGGGATACGCTTGTTACAGGTTAATAGATTCATCCATTCTCTCAATGCAGTGCAGACATTCCCATTTATTCAGCTTCTACCTCTGTCTCACGCTAATGTCCAACTGTTTTCAGGTTTCTCAAGAATCTTCGGCTACCCGGTTGGCATCATCGGCAACAATGGAGTGCTGTTTTCGGAGTCTGCGAAGAAGGTATTTTTCTATGTCCGTCTTACTGTTGGCAAACCTTTGTGTTTTCAGCAATATAACCGGTGGACAAAAGAACCGTTTTACAAACAAAGAAGAAAGTAAAAACAAATCTGAGGCGCCCAGTTGCCCGAATGAATGGCATGGAGGGATGGATTCTGAAGGCCATAGCTCTTCTCTCTTCTGCCCGTTTCACTGTCCTTTGGAACAACAATGGACGTTTCACACCAAAGCAAGTGCCTGTTAGTCGGCCGTGAGCTGGACCGTTATTCGCGAGCGGGGGAGACAATATTGCCACTTTGCATCGCTGGGGAGAAGAAATGCATAGACTCACACCGAGCGGATCCTTTAAATAAAACCAATTTGAATACGGCATGACACGTTTGAGATGTGTGACTGGTGGCTGCTTGGCCGCTGTCTCACCAGTCCATTGGAGACAACACTTGAGACTCGCTCGCCTCTTGATTTGGCACGATGACATTTGAATAAATGCAGTTGGATGACTTGGTGGTGGGGGGTGGGCCAGAAAAGATAATATTTAGACAAACGAAAGGACATCATCTGGGCCCCTATTCCCCCAAAGTCCCCATTGAGGTGCAGAGTCTTCAATTATACCGTCCAACCCCCCCCCCCCCCCAACGGATACTTCTTAATACAAAACAAAACAAGAAGACGTCTCTTATCAGACAACGGCAGAGAAATCTATTGTGGCCACAATGGAAGACACAATCCAATCAGTTGAGCAGTGACAGGTTCCCAGGACAGCTGTCAGAGGCGTCTCCTCAGTACCACCTGTCCCGGGCGCTGACAGGCAGACGGGACGCGCTCCCTGTGAATCTTCTCATCCGGGGCCAAACAAACACTGATTGTTATTACTTTAATCGTGGATCCCCCATCTGTCTTAAGGGTTCTGACATAAAAAAAATGACGAAGGCAAACCAGTGGTCTGATTTGTGTTCCACACCCAGCGTGCCCTCCCTGCTTGGCTCCTGGAGCACTTTAGGGCCTAAAGTGTTCCTGTTGTGGTGGATGGTAATCGCTGCCCCCGTTGACAGGCTAATGATCCCGTTTTTTAAACTCCTGCCACCCTCTTTAGTAGTCGTTTTGTAATTTTTTTTTTTGCAGTGACAGGCACCCTTTCCCTATTGTACAAGACGTATACTCTGCGATGATTATGCTACTATGTCATTTGCCCTTTTCATTATGTCATCGGTACCAAATGTGATGCTGAATATAGAGAATACTTAATATTTTAGTGCGTTACTGTGACATATGATAACCTTAAAATCTCTGAGGCTGAGAAGGGCGGGCCTGTTTGACTTGTTTTGGGCTCTGCCCATGAAATTATACATTCACATCTTTGTTGTTTTCTTCTACAGGGGACCCATTTTATCGAGCTATGTTGTCAGCGTAAGATCCCACTAATTTTTCTGCAAAACATAACCGGTAAGTGTGTTTTGTTTGAATCACTACATTATTGCATTTAAACCAACATGTGTTGGTTGTAATAGTATTGGAGGCACCATACTATATATACTTTTTCTGAATGGACTCATTATTTTGTTATTACAAAAATAAAGTGGTAATTGCATTTTAGGGTGCTATAAACCATGAACTATCTATTAAGATAATTATCATCTGAAGCGCCCTCAATTCCTCTAACTTTAACTGAAGCTTAATAGAGAAGATCTAAGCGTTGTAAAAAATATATATGTATATTTGGGTCCCGCTCTCAACACAAGCTGTAGGTGTATTACTGGCTGAGATTTACCAGATACTGGCAGACTATCTACTCTATGGCATTGCTCCCACAACATATTCCGGAGAACAGTGGAAAGCAGAGCTCAAACGCCACAAACAGGCCAGCGATGAGAGAAAAGCTCTCCGTAGTTACACACCCCCACCAAGTAGCCTGAATTCTAATAAAAAGCTTCCTGACGACCGTAGAACCACTGGACACCTCACCAGCAGAGGAACTCCTCAACATCTGGACGGCAAGACAAAGAAAGCTAACTCCCATAGACATTAAGTAACTACACCGGCAGAACATCTCCCTCCAGGCCCCAAAGACAACTGGGTCGACTGCTAAGCGCTAAACCCTCTTAGCGGTGCAGTGGGATGTTGTACAACACACCTTCACTAATGGGCATATCCCACAAGTTCAACCATGTGTGACTGCCAAACCGAGACCGCAGGCCACGGGCCGTCTCATAAGAGGCCCACTGTTGACAGCGACCTGCATGAGAGAGGAACCCTGGCCATGTACACTCTAGCCCAGCTCCGTGTTAAGAAGTGGGCAAGCACGGTCTGACGTAGGATAAGAAGGAAGAAATTGACTGGAAAGAGTTGTCTTTTGATTTGTGGGACACTTGATCTCTCTGCTCGTCTTCTGAAAAGCATGGATTTTTACATGCGTTTGTTTTGATGTATTTGTTTTTTTGTTTGTTGTGGTGTGTCTGCTCCTTCCCTGCGTTAAGGCTTCATGGTGGGCCGGGAGTACGAAGCCGGTGGGATCGCTAAGGACGGAGCCAAGATGGTGACGGCGGTCGCCTGCGCCAACGTGCCCAAGATCACGGTGCTCATCGGGGGCTCCTACGGTGCAGGGAACTACGGCATGTGTGGACGGGCTTACAGGTAACCAGGGGCCCCCCTCCTGTCTGCTTAGGCCCCGCCTCCCTCGGGCTCCTGCTGTGTTATACGTTAAAACGGAAAAGTCCCCCATTGAAACTCGCTTCATTTCAGTAACGTCACCAGATTGTCCGACATGATGAATCAATTTCATGATCACTGAACCATTGGCCTGATTAGTGAAATGACGTTCTCGTCACATGGAGGGTGATTCACCCAATGCGTCACAAGGAGGGTGGAAAGGGGGTCACCGCGACCATGATTCACTGTTAATGGGTTCGTCTTTCCTTTTTTATTAGCTTTTCTTTTATACTTTTTTTGACTCGACCTCTGTTGTATGTAGACGTCTCCCGTGCAGTTATTTCTCATGTTAAGTGGTTGACCAGGCCTCACACTGACCGTCTGACCTCCCCCC
>JAOPUD010000140.1:3025535-3036878 GCA_027122715.1 Trisopterus minutus
TATATATACTAAACTACTTCAACCACCACCAAATCTGTCAATGTCTCTAAACTGTAAGCCAGGCTAATGCACAAAGACTATAATTAATATATGAATAAATAGAACCAAATTAATTTGCTATGGATGAAGAATAAAATATTGAGAAGGCGAGAGAGGAGAGAAGATGGTTTTCTTTGCGTGCGGAGCAGAGACAGTGGAGGCAGGAGTCGCTGCTTTCCATATGAAAACTTCAGTGAACAAGGTGACAGTAGCCAATGTGTTGAAGGGTGTCTGTGTGTGTGTGTGTGTGTCGGTATGTCTGTGAGTCTGTGAGTGTGGGTTCTTGCATGTGTGTGCTTATAAGTGCGTGTGTGTGTGTGGGTGCTTGCATGTGTGTGTGCTTATAAGTGTGAGTGTGTGCATGTTTGTGTGTGTGTTTGTGTGTGTGAGAGTGCGTTTATGTGTGTGTGGGGGGTTTATGTGTGTGTGGGCGTTGTGTGTGTGTGTGTCTCTGTGTGGGTGGCTATTGCAGACTAGCTGGGGGTCAGCTGCATAAAACCTCAGTGTATTGTAGACTCAGCCTTGGATGTACTGGTGAAGGCGGTGTCTCTACTGACACCCAATGGCTGGCGGTGTAAAACATGTAAGGTATTCAAATATTGTAGGAAATGGATGATTCAACCAGAATTCACCCATCTCTTGGCACGGCTCCCTTTGGATCCCATAGCCAAGCACTCACAACGCATTACTACTCAAACACCCTGCACAGAATCTATAAGTGGAAACGGCAACCATTCAACCCCTATTGAAGGCATAAATCTGGGAATCAGACCAATTCATCTGCATTCATTGCCTATTTAGACTCTGGAGGATCTGACTGTTGTTATATCCATCTTTGTTATCTGTGTCATTTGTCACCGCTCCATCTGTCACTCTGTTCCGCAGTCTCATTTGTCTTTTTTAATCCTTTAAATGCATTTCACTGTTTACAGGATTAGAAAGGTAACTTCCTAAATGGATTTCATTATCCTTTGCATACAACCTGCTTAACAAGTGTAAAGTGTAACATAATCTAATTTATAGTTTTTTTCTAATCATAATTGATCTATTTTTATCCAATTACTCGGAAATTGCTCATGGATGCCCTTGCCACCTAGAACTAAAATTAGGTAATTAGAAGCTGATTTTGAAAAATTACCTGCATCTTTATCAATGGGGTGAAGAAATCATGAATCAAATACAAACACAAAAGAACAAGTGACCTTTTGATTTGACTTTGGCAACAGATTTACCTTTTGTCTGTATTTTAGGCGTTCATTAATAAAACAGAAATAAAACCATACCGAATCCCTAATTTTCCAGACGTTGTGCATGCCATGCTGGCGCTCCAACAATGTTCAGGGTTTTTTTTTATGCGTTGCCAAGAAATAGAACACGGTGCGGCTGACTTTTCAAGTGCTTGGAGGTTAATTATTCATCAGCCTGCTCTGCTCACAACAAGCCAATGAACAGCACGGGAGCAGGATTTGCCAGAGCCTCTGCTTTATTCCCTAGGAGAGGGTCAGAAGTTTAAAATCCACATCCAGGCAGTAATTGAAATGCATGTGCTTTCCAGGCAAATGGTGTCTGGAAGAAAGTGGACAAAAAACAATAAGAAAATCCAGACATTCGTTCCGTGCTAAAGAAGGGAGCAGTCAGGCAACCGATTTCTCCTTCATAGTTTGTCAAACTAATGGTCACCACCACTTAGATAATAAGGAAAACACTGTATGCAATTAAATGAGTGGTTTGTGAACATGATGAATGCACCGTCTTCTTCGAAGGTAGGCAATCAATAAAGATGACCGCTTACAATCACATAAAAATACTTTGGGATAGGATTATAAGTAGAGCCTGGCAGTGGTTGCCCTATATCATTTTGACTACAGTAAATCTTAGAATATTTTGATCCGTGCATGCGGATAACAATCTTTCCAGTTGCCAGAACTGCTCTGTTTTTATTATGTAAGGTTAGGTGGTGAGGATGTACAAGTCCCATGTATTTTGCTACCAGGGCACTGAATTCCAGTCGAGCTCTGTGCCTTCATCCGGCTACTACGGTAAGCAGTTTGCAGAGTCTATTTTCTAGTATTTTGTAGCCTGAATGAATGAACCTACCAAAGCCAATAGCCCTACATCAATAATGATGTTTTTACTCTATATTATTTGACATGGCTGTGATTAAGACAAGATATTTTAAATTAATTGTCCTTAATCAAGCTACTATCAATAACACTGAGATAAGGGGTCTGCTTTATTTTAAACGTGTTTTCTTTGAAGGTTTATGGATTATGGTTTGGTGCTCCACTGTAAGCCTACTCCTCCAATTGATATGGAGAGATCTCACTGTGAATTCAATTATTCATATGCTATTACATAATATTGTGCTTATTAGTTCTGGGTGATCCGCTCCACACTCATGGCAAATATCGATTATTTTACTGTAAAATCCTTATTTTTTATAATATTCTTGCACATAACGTAGTACAGCAATATAATTTAAGCAATAACAACTTAACATTTTCTATGGGTATTCCACTAATTAATATAGCTGATGTTTGACCTTACATGAAAATTGTTTGATACAGTTATTCATGGTCTATTCATCTGCTCACAGCAAATATTATGGTATGAGATTCAGATTTTACAGAAAAGTTATGAAGTAATGCAACTTCAACTTATTATTTAGCTTTTCTCATCGTTAACCTTCAGGAATTTACCTTCATAAGTTTGTGTATGAAACACAGTGCTATGACATACAAATATTTTAGGAATATTTTGGAATGTATTAAGTAATAGCAACTAAATTATTAAAAATGTATTCTGTGCTATGATGTCAGCCTTACATGTTTTAAAATGTGTATATTTTTTTAGGTTTTCTAATGAAACCAGTATAATATATATCTGGCCAGTGGCCTCACATCACATCAAATATGGACAGATTTTCCTTTAGATCAAGTTGAATATTCCTATATTGCTTATAATCCTTGCTCTGATGCGTTGCTCCCTTTCATAAAAAGAAGAAATAATGAGAAAAGTATGCATATAAACCCAGTATGTGTAGTTGTGGGTGATACAATGCTATCAAAATGAATATGGGGAGATTTTTTGGAAGAAATATAGTAAGTAATATCTATCTAATGAATTGTTACTTGGCCACGCCCCTCTAAAGCAACGTTGCATCAGATTTCCGCAATTTCCGGGCACGTCACTAGCCAGCCGGCTCCTGAGAAGTCACAATAGCAGACACGTTACCTTGAAGTTATCTCTGCCGAGAATCCTTTTGAGCTGGAATGGCCGATGATAGTGTGGTAGACAAAATGAGCGAAATGCAAGTAGACGAAGGGAAAAAGGTGAGCATTCATATCACAGTAAAAATACCTAACTTGTTTAGCAGGTAGCGTAACTGTTAGCAATCTGTCAGCTTCATGCTGTCACAGCCTTGCGTTAGCTACTGTAGCTAGCTAAAATATTATGCTCACTTCTCTCTTTGACACTTCCAGAAACTACAAGATAGGCTCCTTCATATTGGTATTGACCGCCATATGAAAGAACCTCAATGGACCACTTTCGTTTCCGAGGG
Source organism: Trisopterus minutus (assembly GCA_027122715.1). NCBI lineage: Eukaryota > Metazoa > Chordata > Actinopteri > Gadiformes > Gadidae > Trisopterus > Trisopterus minutus. The sequence goes on from JAOPUD010000140.1 coordinate 3,029,137, forward strand.
TTAGGGTTAGGGTTATCGAACAGACTTTACAGCTACATAATTGCTCGAGGACGTTTTCAAGTTATCGTTTCATTCACATTATGTGAATACTTCCTTGTGTTAATCGATTCTTGTTTGTTTTTACCTTGCCAGAAAGGAGCTGGCGGTGGCAAAGACGGAGGGAAGAAGAAGGCTAAAGGTGGTGCTGGAGACGCTGCTGCTGCAAAAGGGGAGGTGAGTTTCATCCACTATTTCTATTCACTTTAGTCATAAATGTACAATGACAAAAGTGTAGTATACAAAAGGGCAGTGTAGGAAACCATTGTTATACATTGGGACACACACAGCCACAGATACGGACACGGACACACGATGTTCAACCATTTTCAGTTTCAGCTTTCCTCATCATCATGCTGCATGTGTTGTTGTGTTTCAGCTGTGCCCTCCACCAGAGTACATTGAGGAGCGTCTTTCTCTCTACACAAAGCTTAAAGCTGAGCACGACGCGCTGCAGGCCCAGAGGGCTGAGAGTGACAGCAAGCCCATCAAGGTGACCCTGCCTGATGGTAAAGTGGTGGATGGTGAATCCTGGAAGACCACCCCCTATCAAGTCGCCGCTGGTATTAGGTCAGTTTGGGACATGTTTTGCTATGTACCGTATTCACTGTTGTTCTTTCTTCATGGCTCAAGCTATTACAACTTACAGCTATTATGGCTCCAATGCTTTGTTTTGGATCAATGTTGTTCCCCATCAAACAATGAGATTGTGGTTATCTCCACCAGCCCTGGCATTTCTTATATTTAGTTAATTTTCTCATGTTAAATTAGGTTGGTTACCAGCTTTTGCGTAAACACACATCTTGCTTTTGAGTTGGTTATTCGAAAGGAAAAGTCCTTAGAATTATATTATAGTCAATGTCATTTTTATTCACGTATATATATTTTTCCTTCAGTCAAGGTCTTGCGGACAACACTGTAATTGCTAAAGTGAACAACAGTGTCTGGGATCTGGACAGACCATTGGAGGAGGATTGTAGCCTACAGCTGCTAAAGTTTGATGATGATGAGGCCCAGGCGGTAAGCCCCTTAGACAATATTATTCATATTATTATTAGTATTAAATAGCAGACATAGTATGAAGATACAAAAGTAGTTTTGGTTTAAATATTGGGCTCATTTGCAGTTCATCTAAGCCTCAGATGCAATGTTGCATCAGCATCGCATTACCGGGTAACATTGCCAGAGATGGTGACGTTGACAAAGTCTAGAGTTCATCCTTATCGCTATCACAGTTACTATGACTACTACTTACCCTAACTATGAAAAAAGTTTAACTGCATTCCAGTACATGAAATGTTTTGCTTCAAGGCCCTTGAAACTGTCACCTTGCAAAAAGAATGGAGGCATGTAGTTGTTCATTAATGATGGGATGCAGGTACAGCTGTGCCCTGAAACCAGAGTAGACCAGAGTAGTTATTTGCCATCTTTCACTGCTTGATGAAAGCATTATAATAGGGAGACGTGGTTGCCAGCTTTATTGACAACCAAGCCCAGAAAGTGATTTGTTTTTCTGTCTTAAAAACTTGGTGTGAGATCTGAATGATGAGAAAACGCTTTGACACCAACTTTCACGCAAACACACGTAGGGGTTTATGGTGAGGAAAATAAAAAGAAGCATAGAATTCATTGTTTTCTATATCAGCGAGTCCATGAAATTAAAACGATGAATAAATAATGGAACAGATGCTTCTTTGCTCATGGACATCAGTGGTTTTCTCTGCCCTCCCTCAGGTCTACTGGCACTCCAGTGCCCATATCATGGGAGAAGCCATGGAGAGGGTGTATGGGGGCTGTCTTTGTTATGGGCCTCCCATTGAGAGTGGCTTCTACTACGACATGTTCCTTGAAAACAGCGAGTAAGTCCCACAGGGAAGGCCTCGGGATTGGCTGTTTTGCTGCTTGATCAGTTGTTGGTGTTTATTTCAATGTTATTGTTCTTTTGCTGTGCATTACGCCAATAGGGCTTGGACGCCAAGGCGGGATATTGTACATGAAACTCGTGTTGTCTAGCTGGATTTGAATTTTTTTAATCGTCACGATTAACAATTGTAAGCTTGGCCATGATGCTTCAAATGAGGGGATTATGATTGCATTTTGAAGCATATGACTAGAATACAAATGTTACAGAGGGTTCCAGAGATCCTCAAAATCTAAACAATGTTCAGAAAATAATGTAATGTGTTTGACCTTGCTCTCAAGGGGATGCGTTTCCATTCCGAGGCGCGCTTAAGATTGCTGTCTAATTAATTCCAAAATCCCCTTATTGGGTCATTTTATGCTAATGCAACCGGGGGACGCTTTTAGCCGGCGATGTACAGTGTCATTTTGACTTTGCAAAAGACTTGCGCAATGTCATTTTGGAATTGCATAAGCCCTAAACTCGGAACCCAGAATTTATTTATTTATTATTATTGCAATAGATACTACTACTACTGGGAGAAGGCTGCTAAGAATCTGTGGCGGAAACAGAACCACCCTCTGAGTCAAAGTTAGCTGTTATGCCCTCCCAATGGTTAGTCAGACTTCCCAAACTCTTGTGTGCAATATTCACGGACGGCGCTCCACATATTCGGAGGACAAAAATCAACATTGGATATTAAACATAAAAAATATATTTAGGTAAACAACTAAAAATATCTAATATTGCAGCCAATAAACAGAATAAGCATATTAATATAGAAAGTAAATCTTGCCGATTTCAAGTTTCAGAAGAACAAGCCCTTTTTTGTTATTTGTTTAAATGCAGAAGCTCATCTAAACTGTTCCCCTTGCAGAGGAGTTTCAAGCAATGACTTCCCAGGGCTGGAGAACCTATGCAAGAAGATCATCAAGGAGAAGCAGCCGTTTGAGAGACTGGAGATAAAGAAGGAGACCCTGCTGGATATGTTCAAGGTTGGTGTGCACGCGATCTTGTCCATGCACGACAAAGTAAGCTCAAAGTAAAGGCTTGATTATTTATATTAAGTATTTATGACATTGATGGCTGTGCAATGTGCTTTTCCACAGAATATGCATATATAAGAATAAAAACCATAGAACATAATCAACATTCCATTTTAAAGTATAAATTTATGTCTATATGCGACCATAAGATGAATCTATACGTTACATATTTATGTATTTATTTATGGATGCCACAGGCATACACACACTCTTCGGCAAACATCCTCTCTGTGCACAGCAACTTTCACTTTGCTTTCTCAAACCACTTATTGTTTCCACCACTCCCTCGCTCAACAGTACAACAAGTTCAAGTGTCGTATACTCAACGAAAAAGTCACCACTCCAACCACCACGGTTTATAGGTTAGTCCACGGCCTGGCCTTGTTGGATATCTTCATGCTCTGTTGAAATTGAACTGCTGTCTCCATTGTTATTCATTTATTCATGCTTAGGAAATGATTGTGTTTTACTTGTAGAATAGCCCTTGTTTGAAATTAAGTTTCAAGTAGGATATTATTGACCTGACATGAACTCCGGTTTGCTTATTTTCGTTATGCATGTACCAGCCTTTTTTCGCAGTTCAGGGATTATTATGTGAAGCTAAGTTTTTGTAAGGTTTAATTACCATAATAATAATTACTGACACTCACCCAGCCCTGCACTCTTCAATGATCCCCCTCAACCAGTTCCATTCCAGTACATCTTGTTAAGCGGGTATCGCGTGTGTGTGTGTGTGTGTGTGTGCGTGTGTGTGTGTGCGTGTGTGTGTGCGTGTGCGTGTGTGTTTGTTAGGTGTGGTCCTCTCATCGACCTTTGCCGGGGTCCGCATGTGCGACACACTGGCAAGATTAAAGCCCTGAAAATCCACAAGGTAAACACAACATTTATTTCCTTCAGTTGTGTAAAAGGTGTAGCACTGTGTCATTGATTACACACCAGAGGTAAACTAAAGGTATTATACAGTTAAAGGTGCTGCAGGTATGAGGTAAATCCATCTTGCCTGTCAATAACAGGTGGATGAACGTTCAAATGTTGATATTTTCTGTGCTACTCTTTCTTCTCCTCTCTCAAATCATTCAAACCTTTTAAAATGCAGGAGAAAACTTGGTATTTATGTCCTGAGAATGGCAGCTTTAAATGTGTTCCCTGGTTCTCTAGAGCTCTTCCACATACTGGGAGGGGAAGGCGGACATGGAGACCCTGCAGAGGATCTATGGGATCTCCTTTCCGGACACCAAGCTGCTCAAGGAGTGGGAGCAGTTCCAGGAGGAGGCCAAGAACCGGGACCACCGCAAGCTGGGCCGGGTATGGCGCACTGTTCATCTCATTACCTTTTATTGTTATGTGTAGGCACTGTATCACAGTGTTATGGATGAGAAGGTCATTTCACACCCCAATTACATGCAGTGTGTTAAGATTCCCGCAGGAACCTTGTTACCGCAGTAACCAGGTTTCCTAACAGCCATGTAAACATCAAACCCCAATTAAACAGCCTTGTTTTCCCCCCAAGTGCGCAACCAGGTTACAACACCTAGTTACAAACTGTTGATCCGTAGAGCACCATATTATGTTTGGATTTAGCACGGCCAATTCTGTTCACGTGGTCACTCTGCCCGACCGGGTCTCCCTGTGCAAGTCTACCTACTAATGGACGCAAGTTGGAACAGTGGAAATGATGGGGACGTGTCCCGCATGTCTTCTCTTTAGGAGCAGGACCTCTTCTTCTTCCACGACCTGAGCCCAGGGAGCTGCTTCTTCCTGCCCAAAGGGGCCTTCATCTACAACACCCTGGTCCAGTTCATCCGAGTGAGTCTAAGCTGGCCCCAGCACATTAGGTGGAGATGGAGAATTGGTTCTATTGACATTGACACTCTCCTCTGAAAACCTTTTATTTTTCTAACGGGTATGAAGAAAGATCATACATTACTCTCTGCAGTTCACTTTCACTCTGCAAGAAAAGTTTCTAAAGCTTCCTATGGTTCCTAAAATGTAGTCAATTATACTGTAATATCTGGACCTGGGCCTGATGTAAAAGATCTTTTATAGAAAATTTCTCTTTCCAAATCAAACACCATTTTTTTCCACCATTGGCAGAGTGAGTACAAGAATAGGGGCTTCCAGGAAGTAGTCACGCCCAACATCTACAACAGCAAGCTGTGGCAGACCTCTGGCCATTGGCAGCACTACAGCGAGAACATGTTCTCCTTCGAGGTGGAGAAGGAAACCTACGCCCTCAAACCCATGAACTGCCCCGGACACTGGTAAAGCAAGGCGGCCATATGAGTCACTTAATAGCCACCTAGCGATCTACCAATCCCCCAAGAAATGTAGTTACATCTTTTGCTCAAAATGTTTGTGTTTTTGGGGGGATACGTTCTAGTACATCAAAGTTATTGTAAAATAGTTATGATACATGTATTAATACATCCACAAAGGCAATTCTACTTATGATGATGATAATAATCACCAGCTATCCCAATTTGTCCCAAAAGCAATGTACTTCAAACGGTCCGTTCCGTGTTGTTCTGATTTGAGGGATTTCTTTCTTTTTTTTTTTTAATGCTTGTCTCTCCCCCCCCACCCCCCACTCGACCAGTCTGATGTTCGACCACCGGCCGCGCTCCTGGAGGGAGCTGCCCCTCCGCCTGGCCGACTTCGGGGTGCTGCACCGGAACGAGCTGTCCGGAGCGCTGACCGGCCTGACCCGCGTGCGGCGCTTCCAGCAGGACGACGCCCACATCTTCTGCACCATGGAGCAGGTATGCGCTAATAATAGCGCGCGCATTACCGGGGACAAGGAAATCAGTCTCAAGAATACATCTGCCAATTCATTAGCCAATCGACCTGTGGTGCTGGTCCGACGAGCCGCTGCCTCTGATCGTGATTGGTCACCGTGTGTGTGTGCAGATCGAGTCCGAGATGAAGGGCTGCCTGGACTTCCTGCGCTGCGTCTACGACGTGTTCGGCTTCTCCTTCCAGCTGCACCTCTCCACCCGGCCGGAGAAGTACCTGGGGGACGTCGCCGTGTGGAACCAGGCCGAGAAGGTGAACGCCAACGTCACACACACGTTGGAAACAATGTTGCGCCTTGGTTAACCTCTGGGACGTTCTGGAAGCAGGCAGCCCTGTGTCGCCCCCTCCCTTACCCCCCCCCCCCCACTGCCCCTTCTCCTCGCTAACATCCTGGGACTTAATCTACGCACTTATTGTATGTTGTATTTCCTGGCACTTAATGTACGCACTTATTGTAAGTCGTACTAAAAAAATTGTGCTTAGCATCGTGTAGGGTTTTATCCAAGCTATCTTGGTTGCATAATGGGTTAACCTAGTGCTTGTTAGTGCTTGGCCCTTGGTTCTATGAACATCCTCACTGTACCGACAGTGATATATGGTTGTTTCTTTCTTCTGCCAAATGCACTTATTGTAAGTCGCTTTGGATAAACTCGTCTACTAAATACTACTAAATCCTACTGAATGTAAAGCACTGATGTATTTGCTCTGTGCGGTTCTGGGTCAGCCTGCGGCTGTTGTATACTCACCAGATAAACAACCCCACCCCGACGGACACCAGAGTGTTTATGGAGGTGCTCCCTGCCTGCCTGGTCTCGTGTTTGACGTCTGTCCTTGTCTCTCCTCTTGGTCAGCAACTGGAGAACAGCCTGAATGAGTTTGGGGAGCCGTGGAAACTCAACCCAGGGGACGGTGCCTTCTACGGACCCAAGGTAGTAGGGCCACTCCTACTGCAAATGGATCTTTATCTATGACGCTATACTACCATACTACTCTATACTATACTATACTATACTGAAAGGGTGAGCTTGAGTCCTCGATAGAAAGACATTCAGTCGATGCGGTAAAAAGCCGTGCGTGTGCAACTGTGGGAGATTCAGTCAGGCCTTTCTGAGGTTCAATGTGTCTGTTTACGTCGGACCGTTCAGATCGACATCCAGATCAAGGATGCGATTGGCCGCTACCACCAGTGCGCCACCATCCAGCTGGACTTCCAACTGCCAATCCGCTTCAACCTGAACTTTGTGGGGTGAGTCACCTCACGGCCACACTGGTCACACATGAACCCTCCCAACTCTCTCTTCCCCCCCCTCCCTTCGCCATGAACTCATTAACCCTTGCCTCTCTTTCTCTCTCTCTCTCTCACTCTCACTCTCACTCTCTCCCCTCCCTACCCCCTGAACACATTAACCCTCTCCTCTCTCTCTCTCTCCCGTCCCTCTCCTCTCTCTCTCTCTCCTCTCCCTACCCCCTGAACACATGAATTCTCCACTCTCTACCTTGGGTGAAGAATGAGTGTGAGACAGTTGAGAACCGTGCCTATCAGAACTGGGCCTTTAGGACCTCCCAAAAATGATAATAATCACTAACTATAAATACGGGCCGTCCCTGGCCATTTTTCTGCTTTAGGCAAAATATAATTTCACTACTCCGGCTTCCACACTAACTCACTTACTCTCATTCCGTTAAATGATCAGGGCATTCAATCAAGGAGATGGAATACCCTGGATGGAGGTTATCCTCCCCAGCGGAAAAAAACTGATTTTTCCTAAACAAAACCACTCAAATCAGTAGTGCATGGACAGAAACAACAGAAACGAGTCAGCGTAACATGTATTTATTCATCTGAGGATTCCACTGGCTTCTCTTCTTCCCTTGAAGGCCCTGACACGTCCCCACCTGTGTGTGTGTGTGTGTGTGTGTGTGTGTGTGTGTGTGTGTGTGTGTGTGTGTGTGTGTGTGTGTGTGTG
>JAOPUD010000140.1:3107612-3118248 GCA_027122715.1 Trisopterus minutus
ACACACACACACACACACACTCCTCCCCCCTCTCCCCCCCTTCCTCAACTTTGTCTTATATGACAGCTCTGGGAAAACCAAGCAAAGCCAATGCTAAAACGTAATAACCCTGTGAAGTCATTTAAAGTACGGATAATACCATAATACTAAGTATTTGACCTACATGGTTGTGTTTGTTTGGATTATGTCTTTTGGGGAAACATGGAGGACTGATTTGCCATGAGACTGAATGAAAACCGGCCTTTAAGCTGGGAACAGAACAGCATTTTCTTCTTAGCATTTTCGTTCAATCATTGTTAAGCTTTGATGTGATTCCCAATAATCATGGGAGCATTGTGGGTATAAGTCACGCACACCAAATGGTGAGCAACTCCTCAGACAATAACACTGTCAAATATAGCTCTTAATGGTCAACATCGAAACATATTTGTGCTAATGTGTTGGTTCAAATAATGCCTTCAGTTATTTCTACCAGCTGCCAGTGACGTCCCCTGGTATTCACAACATTTCAAGGCCTTAAATTGTTTTCAGGCCAGCGCCAACATATAATGTGGTAACTGTTTCACCATGGAACTTGCCTCAACAATGTACGCAGAGGAAATGCTAAAGTGAAACCGAAAAAGATAACGAGGGAAAACTATGTCAAAAATGTGGGATATTTGTTGTCCTTCTCACCTTTCGGTCTCTTTCTCACCAACGGCAGGCGGAGAACGCGTGCAACTCCAGCCATTTAACCTCACCCTGGACATGAGTTACAACGGCCCTAATGCGGCCGGCCATTCCCCTTTTATCACCCCAATTATAGTTTAAAAACATGACGCCTGCGTGAGCGCCTGTTTGAATCCTCAGCAGTTAGCAGTTAGGTGGAAAGGAGAGAGAGGGAGAGAAAAACGCAGGCTCTCAAACACATACACTCATGCACATTGTATAGCGAGGGGGTTTATGAAGAGCCTGTAGCTCGGCAGGAGCGGTTTTACTAGCGGCGTTTAAATGACTGGCTTGTTAAACTTCAAGAGCGGGGCGGCCGTGGCCTCGGGCTCCGTTGCGCTGTAGTCCGTCGCTGGCTGTTTTTACCCTCTTCAAAGCATCAGGGGACATACGAACGTGGACACAGGGCAGTTTCCAGGGACGCGATCACTTTTCATTTGATTCCCCCCCCCCGGCCTTCACCCGAGTGACGAGTGAGTGTCTGTCAAATACAGAGTCCGATTTGTTTAATGTGTCCGTCGACATAAGAAGGTATTAAGGAAAGCAAAATCACACTTCAAAGAAAGAAAGACTACATGGGATAAAAAGGGGTTTCATTGCAGGTTTACAAGTTGGTTTACACAATGTCCAATCCCAGGGAAATACGGAAAAGATTAGACAAAGAGGGAAGGACAGGCCTGTTTTCCCTTTCGGTGACTGGGGAAAACAAGGAGCCTTCTAGATAGATTTGACCACTGTAAGACTGAGCCCATCCAGAGTGATTTATATGTTGTTGCTACCGTAACCAATAGATTGGGGGGGGGATAGATTTGCCGTTCATTATGCCCAATGGTACGGTCCAGATCAGGTTTTGTTTTGCTTGGAGGTCGTGGGAGCGAAGTGAAGAACCAATGATCCCCTGGAGATGATGATGGCTTTGGTCATGGAAAATAAAGGAGCCAAAGTGTGCACTTTGATGGCCATGGCAAGGATGGGGCATGAAGACCTGGGGAAAATCCAGCCAGATGATCTGCGGTCCTTTATCTAATGTTCTCTACTGGATTCTCATGTTTCCAATGTTTCGTCATCATAATCCCTCTCATTAGGCACGTCATCTGCATTCCTAAGAGATTCGGCGATGACAGAATATGACGTCGTGCCAGGAACGGGTGATAGCAACAAACGTTTGAGAGCTTAGAAAAAAATTGGATCTTGGACTTTGATCAAGCAGAAGAGGCTTCATGTAGAATGGGTGTTTATTTGAACTGTAAATAATAAAATGATCCATATACCACAACCTGCATCATGCTTTGTGTTGTAGTGGATCTCATAGTCTGGAAATGATAATACTTTAACCTAAGCTTTGTCTTTGGCAGGAAATGATAGAACTGTCTAGACAGGATATGTGTAGGATGAAAGATGTCTTGCTTTGTACTTTTCAATTGTTTAATATTCTGTATGTATGAGAATGATTGCATGTAGACATCAGCCAGCTGGAAGGTGGTCTGATCGATTTACACCTCAGAGACTCAAAAATGTTGTGTATTTTTCTTTAATATGGCTTTAGCATATGAACCTTTCCACCTTGTGACAAAAATAATGTCATTCAAACTCCCTCTCGCAATGAAGTTGAGCATTGGCTCGTCTTCCAAGTAAATGTCTCTGAGTGTCTTTGACAAGTTCACGTTTTTGATCTGGTATGAACTGCTAGATGAGCTAGATGTCCAGACTTAAGTCTTAAACAATGCACAGTCCTGGCAGCCTGTGGGGCCTGACAGGCCACACTCTTGAACAAACTTCAAGTGAATGTTCAAATGCGTCTCTGCGGTGGATGGGCTTGGATGTGCTCTCAAAACAAACTTGGTTATGGACTGTAAATTGGACACTTGACAAAGAACAGTCTTTCAGCAAACCTCCAATGAATTTAGATTTTTAAACGGGGAATACACATCCCGACCAACCGACCGAGAAAAGTCTTTACGTTGTCTGTCTACAGCGACACGGTCGACATGAAAGCGTAGTCGCTACACAATGAAGAGACGCATTCGAATATATTCCCCTTGAAATGAAAAGGAAAAAAAAGAGGCCAACAGAGCTAAAACATGGACACACTGCTCTGTTAATGACTCACTGGGGAGTTTCTTCCACATCCACAACATATTTCAGAGCCCAGAAGAGCGAGGGCCTGGTGTTTCTGGTTCAGGGTCATCTGAAGAGTCAAGACCAAACATCCCTAGAGGAGCCCTAACAGGAAGTCATCGCTAAGAGAGCAACACGAGACGCCGGGCCCCTCAGAGGGCCCTTCCTGTATTCTGCATCACGGCCCTTAACGGCTCAATCCTCTATTCAATTATACACTAGGAGTTTCCATGAGGATATGCATAATATACTAGCTGTTATGTATGCAGTGAAGGAAATTCTACCCATTGAGGTAATATTGGCATGGCAAATTATATTGGTACACCAGTATTTGGAAGCCTAGCAATTGTAAAGTAACTGAAGTCACTGTTGTTTATCACCATTACAGTAATCAAGCAATCCCAAGTGTTTGGTTTGCGGCACGGCCAAACTAAACATGTAAACTCACACTAGTGGGAAACAGATTATACATACATAAGCAAACGGAGAAAAGACAAATGTGCTGAGCCGTGACCAGGAGCTAGCGGTTTAGCTTCAGCAGCTTTAGCGGACAATGCTTTAGGCCAATCTCTGTGTGTGCGTGTGTGTGTGTGTGTGTGTGTGTGTGTGTGTTTACTTGCTGAAGGGCTGGTCTTGAGCAGCCACCAGACTTGTTTATAGTCCCTCTGCAGACCCGCCACCTGAGAGTCACATCAATTCCGACCAGAGAGACGCAGCCACCATGCGCGAGCATTGGCCTTATTGTAAATATTTCCATTGCTGTGCATTTGTCCTGTGCCCCCCCTGCCAGCTCTCCCATTTAAAAGCAAAGGTGTGGGCCAAGACAGATTTAGAGAGTGGCGGTTCGCCTCGCTAAACCCAGGCTTTGTTTGACAACGACTTGTATATATTACGGCAAACCACCGCCTCCGTGCCGCACTGAACGCTGTTATGAATTGTTCCCTGGTGAGCACTTGAGAAAAGTAGAGCTGTGAAACAAACGAGTATATATATACATGTGGATGAAGTCTGCTGGCCAACGGGAGACGTGTCGTATGCCTCATGACTCGTGTAGTGCTGGGCTAGAAGTAAAACTCCCGCCCACGTCGCGGTATGGGCGATTATGGAGCACTTGATAACAGGGAGGTGTTAAGACTACATGTAAACACAGAAGAGCTAGTCCAGACGTCGAAAAAAGAATCAGGTCTTTTATTTGGACGTGGGTTACTTTGTAAAAGGAAAGGTTTCTTTGTATCGGCTAAGGTTAAGCAAAGGCCAGCAAAGTTCACTAGGTCACCATCTAGAATTTAGTATCTCTTTCGTCTTACTTTTAAAATTGTTTTTGATCAGTATAGTAGAGATACACCATACTGTGTGAAGTTATGAAATCTTGTGCCTTCTCATAGCACATAGCCAACCTCGCCGGTTCAAAATACTCATTAAGTCTGTACAACATAGGATAACTTGCTGCAAGTTCAATACCAATAACAAAAACACTGGCTTTTATATTGTTATATTATAATTATGTTGCTTACATTGTTATTAAGTCGAACGCAGGAAAACGCAGACATAAAACAGAGTCATAATCCGCTAGATGCTTCAGTTGCTTTTTATATTAGATATACATCCAGGGTGAGGATGAATTGCATATTTTATCTTTTCTCATGTGTTTGAAAGAAAATAACAACAATATTAATTGGATTTCACTTCCACTCTTCCGTCTGCTCATGAGGGAAGGAAGCATGGGCAGAGAGCTTATTACGAACACATTCTTTTTGGAAATAGAAACATGCGACCATGACGTGTCCATGTAGGCTTTAGAAACTATTTGATTCCGCTGATAAATAACGAGTGGCAAATGGGATGCTGAAAAGGAAAATATGAAGTCTCTGCATCGGAATGTCTCCCCTCATTTGGTTGCCAGATTCTGAGCTGGAAACACTTAGTTGAGAGACCGAGAACCTGCATGGTATGCATAGGAGGAGCAGAGAATACGCTGCTTAATGGGACCTAGATCTGGCCGGTGAGATGAGCCAGAGGTTAAGAGAGTGGAACTGTAATCGTCTCCTAATGTTAAACAAAAATCTTAACTACAGGAAATAGGCTTGCTATCATAATATAACCATCTGCATTGGCCGACAACCAGACCTAAAATTGAGGCTGTTTACTATTTTTTGAGGCAGGCCAAAAAAGCATTTTGACAGATAAAGCCAGATATCCTTAACGATTGGTCTGCTTGTTTTTAGTTCCATGGCCAGAAACTCGAGTAAATAGACAGAACAAGGACAGAAAAAAAGAAAAGTTTGTTTACATAGCTATTAGCTTTGTTTGAGGTCTTTACTCGATAATCCCAACAGCTCCGCCCCGAGCTTCCGAATGAGTAGCGTTCAAAAGCATTACGGCTTCTTTGTACAGTTGCCGTGTGCGTATCAGTGTTGGAACATGAAATGAATAGCAAGAATAACATTCAACAAACAAGTTTATTAAAACCTCTAATTCCTCCTGGGATTGGTTTGTTCGTGTTTGACGTCCCACAACCAGAGGATACTATAACAGAAACACCCATAAACAGTTGTTTTTACTTGACTATTTGATTATTTCATTACTTTCCTTTCCCCCCTGTGTGTAAATTAAGATAAAGAATGGGAATACAGCTGGGAAATACATGTTAGGGGAGAAAAGGGGGACAAGGAGTAGTTCAACACCTTGTTCCCACATCAGACTCACTGACACAGTGACACATGCAAATAACACAAAAGCAAAAATGTGTGGAAGTGGTGTGGTGTGTGTGGTGTGTGGGTGGGGTTGGTAAACCTGTGGGGATTCCACCTGTGTTCTGCAAACACCGGCGAAGTTGTTGAAGCGTTCTGTCAACCCACTAAACCCTCTGTGCGTTTATATAATAAATTGAGGCTCAAACTGACAAAACAAGAACAGTTAGGAGAAAAAGAAGAAAAAAAACCCCTCAGAAAGACACTTTCAGATCACCTAGCGATTGAGAGCCCGGTGCTAGCATTAGCTCTACTGGTGACCGGGAACAAAACCTCAAATGGCTCTTTTATGTTGGCAGGACGCCCGGCTCCTTGCTGATGTAATCAGCGGTTTGGTTCCTGTGGCCGGGAGGCGTCGTAGTCATTGTTGTTCTTTTTCCATCAGGAATAGGGCATGTGGCCTACATCAGAATGCATCATGGGACGTCTCGTTGGGCGATACTCTGCCGTACTGGGAGGACTCGAGAGAAAGATGCAGTGCTGTAAAATCCAAAATAAACATATACTTTACTGTGACTGAGGCTAATCAAAGCGTTGTTTTGCCGCGTCTCGCATGAGAGACGCTGTGGCACAATCCTCACCCCATAATGACCAATCATTTCACGATTAATGGCTGAACAACCGCCCAGACACAATAGCTGACATTCCATTGCTCCTTTGCTTCCAAAATGGAGGTGGCCGTTGCATTGTGTCGCGTGATGTACGAGCCCTACAAGACGAACATGATCCGTATGAAGCGCTGCATGCGTGGGGTTATTGGAATAGCAAAGGCTGTCCTCCTGTGCTAGAGAAGTTAGGGGGACAGGCTCCCAGGTCCCTCCGACTGTGCGGCACCCTTGTTACTGCCGTCTCCCCTGCTGAGAAGGGCCTTACGTAAAAGCAACCAACAGCTGGAAGTGCTTAAAAAACCAAAGCCGGCATATTAAACTTTTCTTTTTCTTTTTCTTTTTTAAAACAAAGCAAAAATGGTCTCTCGCACTTCTTCACATTCCTCTGGTAATATATCGTCTCTCGTCTTGAATGTCAGAGGAGTGTAATTCCTTTCTTTCGCTCTTCCATCTTTTATTTGATCTTGCTTGTTTAGTCTCGCTTTGCCTGCCAAACAGACAATGTTTATTTTTATTTTTTTTTAACCAAGATGGGAAAACTGATGCTGAAGCTGTTGCTTACTCCAAAAAAACAAGGTCACGCCAGGACGGATGGGAAGACTGTGCACAGATGACATCATCGCCAGCATCATCACCACTCACTCACACACCTTCCTCTAAAGTACCAACCTCCTCTTGTTATCCAAGGTTTTTATAGAATAGGCGAAGACATTAAAGAGAGAGGATTAGGATAAGGATAATACTTTTACAACGCAGGGCTGTTTCATCTAAAGCAGATGGAAGCAGTAGAATAGATAACGAAGGCGACAAGAAAAAAGACTTTTAGATAAACAAGACCAAACACATTATAAAGGACCGAGCCGACATAGTCGGGTGAAGTCCCTATTGAAACTGCACAGATTATTCTTTATTTTATTATGGACTGAGCCGACATAGTTTGGGCGAAGTCCCTATTGTAACTGAACAGATTATTCTTTCTTTTATTAGGGACCGAGGCGACATAGTCGGGCAAAGTCCCTATTGTAACTGAACAGATTATTTTTTGTTTGTATTATTCTTCTACCAGATCGACTGCCTTTTTGGGGGCCTGGACATATTCCAAAATTGCACAAATTTCATGTGCACATTGGGACTGGCGAAAAATGTTAGAAATTTGCACATTTCAGACTACAGTTTTTACGCCACACATCACACACCGTAACTCCAATTGACTTGAAATTTTGCACATACGTGCAGGCAAGTGTGCTCTACAAAATTGCCATTGGGACTACTAAACTCTGCCTACTTAATTTTCTCCTACACCGTACATCTGATTCACACCAAAATTGGTATAGATCATCACTACACCAAGCTGGTCAATCCGTATCAAAAGCTTGGTAAAATACTGTTCCCCTCAGAAGCTATTAGCCAATGAACATTAAAGGGGCGGAGCTCTGGAAATCAATAGCCATAACTCCATAAGCTTTAACCCAATCAACACTAAACTTTTAGGATATGCTCACATATCTGAGTGGAACATATCCAAAAAGTTCCAATCAAATCAAGCAGCTTTATCAGATTCACCTCAAACTTGGTCAGCAGGTACTAAAGGCTTCAATGATGGAAAGTTATCAAAAGGTCTTCCAAAAGTCAAAGGGCGTGGCCAGGGCGGCGCCATGAACGCAAATGAATTTCAACCTTCGCCACAAAAATCACAACTGTTAGAACTTCAGTGTACATTGTCTGATATGATCAAAACTGCTCACGTTTGATTAGAGTGCCACCCTGAACACCTCTGTACTGCAACACTGACTCCCAGTCAGAGCGCCACCTACTGGCGACAGGAAATGTCACGTTTTTACACTTTCACCGCTCATTCTAAGAGATGACAATTCAGCCACTGGACAACCAGCAACGGGGCGGTGGCCGGGTAGGCGGCTGCAACACTGGCAGGCGGTGGCCGGGTAGGCGGCTGCAACACTGGCAGGCGGTCGTAGCGTTCCCGAGTTGCGTGGGTGCTCGGTCCTGTTCATCCCTGCTTGCAGTTTTAATTTGGTCTCGCTATCGTTAAGACTGGATGACTACGTTACACATTCCACAGGGATTTAATGAATGTCTTAGAACAAAAAGCAGATGTAATTCTGTCTATAAGATGTCAGGGTGTGTGTGTGTGTGTTTCGGGAAAGGGGGGGACCATATAGCTTAACCATGTATTACTGTGCAGCTATTTGCCGTGGGCATCACTAAACCCTTATTTCTTTTTACAAGGATCACATGCACAAGTTGCTGGCGTGTTGGAGCGGTGGAACCTAGTTACTTTTAAAATAATAACAGGAGAAAGCACTAATCATCCAGTGGAAATGCAATGCAGAGAGCGAGAGAGAGAGAGAGAGAGAGAGAGAGAGAGAGAGAGAGAGAGAGAGAGAGAGAGAGACTTCTGGATCGTGATGAAAGTGCTGGCGCAGTTGAAATATTGGTCCAAGGGAAATGTGTTATGTATTGGAAACTAATGTTGTTGTGAAAAAACACTATGGTGAAAAATAGATGTAAATTGCCCTATTACAGGACATTTTGTGAATATAGTGAATAAAAAGCCGTCTGGCACATGGCAGGACATACAATTCATTGTAACAACTTATGATTTGGTTTTCAATTTTGGTTTTAATAGGTCTGAAATATTGTTTTTAGTAGAACATAACATTTTTACTACTTTTGCTAACATTTATTTTAACGCATGACAACAAAGATTGTCTGCGGTCCCTAATCTGTCCATTTACTTTTAAGAGCACCTAATGCATACAACATGTAACGCCATGGGTGCTGCTTTTACCTCTGCAAAACACTGCAAATTTTTTTTACTTAACTTAAACTTTTAAAAGGAAATGGTGGTCTGCCATGGCTGCTGATTCACAGCAACACGTGAGACGGTCTGATGCTCGACTACAGACGCACAATATATACATATATATATATGTGTGTGTTTTACGACAAAGTGACATTGTGTTTCCCAGGCTGGGTTGAGACAAGCCGGTAGTGTTTGTGTGCAGGCCTCTGTTGCCATCTGAGCAGAGTTAAGGCATGGGGCCTTACTCCAGTCTAGAGACTCTTGTCGGAGTTCATTTCCCCCAAACCTCCTCAGCCCAATGAGTTCCAGATGTTTCACAGACGAAAGTGAATTTTTAAGGGGGAGGGGGATGCTAGTCATAGGTTTTTTTTAACTCATTCTTCAAGATACAAACATAAATCTTCAATACTTTCAAGGTCCTATGTAAAACAGTTTCTTTCACATTTCTAAATAATTGGAAATTGATTCAATACAGACACAGGCGCTATTGTTATATCATTATTCATTAAAAAATCTTGAAACTTGTTGATTGTGTGACTGCCGACGGAAAACCACTGACTTTTTGTCTGATGTGGGCTACAAGTCTCACAGCACATTACAGGACACAACACTCCTGCACTGGTCCAACCGGGGCCGTTCTCTCGTTGTTTTTTTGACTCAGCTGCAGACGGTGAGTCTGCGCTGCATGCACACATCTCAACAGTTTCAAATAACAAGCAGTATAAAAAGCACTCCCGGTCTAATAAAGTCCTGACATGCATATCTGCTCTGGATTGTAACGTTCACCTTTTCTCCGAGCCTTTCAATTCAAATAGCGGCTCAGGAAAAACAGAAGAGAAGAGAAGGAGGTGTTTCTTGGAGATGCATACGCTGCGTGTGTGGTCTCTCGCTCTCTCCTCTCTCTCCCCCCCCCCCCACTCTGTCTCTCTCTCTCTTCCCCTCTGTCTCTGTCTCTCTCTCTCTCTCTCTCTCTCTTCCCCTGTCTCTCTGTCTCTCTCTCCCTCTCTGGAGCAACCCAAGGTAATGAAGTCACCAGAGGAAGAAATATGTAGCTCTCTATTTTTAATAAATCTCAAATCCCTCTGGCCTGAGGGCTAGATGAGTAGGAGAAGCCAGGGCCGAGTGTTCTTCTTGGCACACGTTGAGGTTCCTGCCTGCATGAACGATAACTCTCTGTCCCCCTATCTCGTTTGATGAAATACCTCAGGTTTCATACAACGTGTATACTTCATGTCTCAATCCCCAAAGAAAACACACAGAGAACACGCAGACATGCTCTGCTGATGTGTAGTCCTGTGAACCATTCACAACACATGAGCAAATAATAAATATGCACATTCTGAATTTAAACTCTCGAACCCTTGTTCCTTTTTTTTTTTTTTTTTTTTCAAAAGGGGGGTTTTAAGGTTGTTCTAAATAAATCAATTCTTCATTGTGGTGTGATTCTACCATGTGAAACATGTTTTGCTAATAAAACCTTTGACCTCCACTGTAATCGATCAAGGAGGAGCACTGCCCATTAAACCCACACTCCTACACCTTCGGCTGGACGCTACGTGTGTGTGTGTGTGTGTGTGTGTGTGTGTGTGTGTGTGTGTGTGTGTGTGTGTGTGTGTGTGTGTGTGTGT
>JAOPUD010000140.1:3219580-3232115 GCA_027122715.1 Trisopterus minutus
CCCCCCCCCCCGCGCTTCTCCGGTCTGCCCGGTTGTCAGATTCATTCTTCTTCTTCTTCCTGCCTCTCTCCTCTCTTCCTTCTCTTTTCTCTCTTCCGTCTCTTTCTCTCTCGTTCTCCCTCTCCGTCTTGGTGGAACAAATAGTTTTGCTGCCACCCTAATGGGATTACTCTGCGCCCTGTACCTCTCTCCCTCTCTCCCTCTCTCCCTCTCTCTCTCTCTCTCTCTCCCTCTTGACCACTTTTCTTTCTCTTCTTTCACATGCTCAAGTGCATCCTGAGTTCCCCCCCTGTTGAGGCGCTTCTCCTTAAACAGAAAAAAGGGGACCCTCTAAAATGTTAAGTGCGGAAAAGAGAAGGAAAATGGCTGGTATTCAAGAGTGGTTATCAAGTAAATGAAAGCCTTTGCTTGTTTCATTTAGCTCAATTCTGTTCATTGGAATAATGTAGTACAGCAGATGTTGTTGACCTTGTGTCTCCTTGAAGAGCTCCTTTGCAGGGCAGTTTCAACAGTGGGTTTAACTGCACTGCTGTGCAAACGGGAGAGCGGAACCGCTGTGGTTTGCTTTTGGGCCTCTCTATCGTTGTCAAGATAAGGGTGGCGGGGGCACTCGATAACGGTTACTACTACTGATTACCGCGTTTGATAACCCTGATGCAAACTGCCTTTGTCGGTTAAGCAGATATTAGAACGCTCTGATGTCACTTATTAAGCCCTGCACTCCGTTTCCCTCTCCCGGATAAACAATGAGGCCAAGCAGGGGGTATACAGAGGTAGCAACCAAAGCTAGCGTAGGCCAGCTGGGCACAAGATGCTCAACAGATGGACATGAATATATTTGTTGGTCAATGTTTATCGCTCTGTGATAACGCAGAGCAGGGAAATGTGTCCAATTTCCTTAGTTTCCCTTTGGTCTGTTTTTGGCCTGTTTTAAACAACCGACACATGGCACTTCTGATTATCCTTCTGAATTGTTGACTTTTCTTCCTTTTAATTGAATTAATGGAAAAATGCTGTGTTGCATAATTTCTGAATCTGGGGGGCTGCTCATCTTGCGGTTGAAAGACTCAAGGGAGGTGTGTGTTTCCACTCCCTAGTGGCCGCCTCCCCCATTGTCCCACGCCTGGGGACCCCCGGCACTCTGGGATTACAACCCATAGTAAAAACAAACAGAAAACGGCACTATCAGAGAACTCATTTTATGGTGGTCCCCTAATGGCCCGATGCTGCTCATGAAGCAAGCCAACCCTAAACTCATTTATTTTAAGCTCTCGCGTCATCTCTTATTTGTGTGATGTTTCTTACCTAAGCTATAGTGGTGCAGGCCAGGCTTGGATACAAATTCAAGACCAGCGGCATTCTGGCAACAAGGTATGGTTCCCCACCATAGATGTATAACTTGTTTTTATGGCTGCATATCTTTGCCTCTCACATTTTCCAGTTAAACTACTTTTTGTTTGTTGTTGTTGTTGTTGATGTTTGTCGTGAGACCTTGTTAATTTGTGTTCCTCATTTGGGCAGGCTAGACCTTGACCAGTGTATTCCTGAGAGATGAGCTTTAAAATGTTATTGCAGCTCCAAAAATTCCTCCCAGGAGCGACTTTACAAACACTTGTAAAGGTTTATATGCTTGTTAATATTTCTGTACTGTTGACACCCATGACCCTGCTTCTGCACTGATCAATTCAAAACATTCAGTCCTTTTTGTGTCAAAGGATAGTATTCAATGCAACAAAAAGCCTTGGTGGCTATCAAATAAGAATAGATTGCAGGAAGTCATGCGTAGAAACACTAAAATCTACTTTTTAATCAATGTTAAACATCTTTCAACAGCTCCTCAAACGTCTCTGTGATTTACCCTTGTTGAAATGAGGTCCTTCACCTCTTCTTGCGATTGAATTCCAAACCAGCCCCAACACTTTTGCTTTGTTAATAACTAACATGCCCCCTTTAACCCTACCCTACCCCAACCTCCGCCCAGCTGTCATCAGTTTAATTAGCTTGTCTTTTATTGTTTGGCTGGGCTGTTTGGGGGCCAATGGGCCACAAGAGGACATGCCTCCGCATCCCATTGGTCCATCTCCAGAAGGTCAGCACAGTGGTCTGGCTCGGCACAAAGGCGTGCACAGCAGCCCTTAAAACGGGTAGAGCTTTCTCCCACAAATTCTCTTTTGAGACGAACACAGGGAAATGAACGCACTTGGATCGACTGGCCCCTGTGTTGCCGCTAATCATGCTACCCGGTGACCTCATCAGGTTGGCTTAGTGGTTGATTTGGTTTTATATATTTTTTTGTCTTTTTAAAGAAATGTATATTAGGTGCACATCCAGTGGATGTTTTTTAATATTGGGACAGATTTTTCTTGGCAATAACTACTACTACTACTAATACTTGAGATTGTATTTCTTCCGTGAAAACGTAATACCACTTACATTTCACTCCTGGTCGATTATGTGTTACGTACACTGTATTATAAATTATTTTGCAACAGAAAAAAAAACTTTGTGTAGTGGGCCCCACCATCCAATGTCCTCCTGGGGGTGGGGGGGGTCCCGGTCTTACTGGCTGTGCTGAAGCACTAAACAAACAAGTGGCTCCAGCCTGTCCTTGGTCAAGTGCCGGCCCGGTGGGGGTGTGCATGGGAGGGAGCGGGAGCAGATACCACAGCAGAGCGGGATGACAAAGCCCAAGTTGGGAGGTTGAAGTATGGGGTCACAAGAGCCGCTTATCCCCATTTACAAGAGGGGAACCTTAGAGGCTCAGAAATAGCTCAGGCCTGAGTGAGGATGGGTGGTAGCCTGGCGGATGTCTCTGATGAGAAGAGGGAACAGAGCTTTTAAAGGACCATGATGAAATGAAAACACTGGTAAGATAAATGCAAGGTCACTAGATGTGCATTCCTCTGCTGATTTACCAAACTAACTTTTAGAAATCGAACGCAAAAAATGTCAACATTTCAGATCTGTCATCTGAATTAACTAACTGCTCTTTGTAAGTATTATAAAGTATATAATAATTTTGGTCCATAATGTTGGCAACTCTTTTGATATCCCTTTTTTCTTTTTGATATCACCAATTTTGAAAGTGATCAAATTGTTTTGTATTTGCCAAAGCTCATTGTTGAAGTGGCAGCCAGTGCAGGCAGATTGATTGATGGATGAGTTTTATTCTCGTGGTGGCGTTTCTTTTAAAAGTTTATTGTGGATTTAAAGTTGTTTCGCCTCAAGGGGGCAGTATTGTCACCTGAAAGAGTTGTGGATCTTTTGCTCTGTAAGAGGAGAGCCTAGGCTCTAGTCATTGATCTAGGTTTGGCTTGTTTTTAAAATGAGGCATTTAATCTTTTAACAACCAACGTAGTTTTAAAGACTAAGCAGTCTTCGATTTGAATACCACAGAGCTCTAATAAAGATCTAAACTTCTGGAATGCTCCATAATGTTTTAGTAGGAATAGCTGAAAGTCACCTGGTTACAGTTTTCTCTCCTACTGCTGTGAGCATGTTGCCAGATGGTGAGCCCCCTTCCAGAATCCGACCCTGCCTCTCCACCTCCTTACCTCGTACTCTCTCCGTAGGATGCTATCCAACAGGATAAATCATCTGCCATACTAATCATAGCCATTCCTACAAGACTTTCTGGAATCCTGCAACTTGAATTTTACCAGAGGCTTCTATTTTTGTGTTTGACTGGGATGGGTTCTGCATTCAGGGATTACATTTTCAAACTGGAATAAAGGGAGGTTGATCATTTTAATTTGGTGGCCGTTCACTTTTAAGGCTTGCTTCTTTTTACAAGTAGATTAAAACTTCTCATCTGAAGCCATATTAAAAATGTTAAGCATAGCGAGCACTGTTTTGAAAATGGATACATTTAGATTTATTGCTTGCACATTCTTACATAATCCTTGCAAATATTTGTTTAAGTTGTACTTATTATTAGACCTCAAACTTCCATACCCTTTGGTGATGACCAACCAAAAAGCTAACCCTTTCCCACACTAATGGGAAGTGGGCCTAATCAAGAGCAAGAATCAGCTTTGCATAAAAACAAGGCAAGAAGGGAGAGGCTCAGCGGCGAAGCTCCTGAATCAACCCTGTACTGCAGTTAACCAACTGAAGCATATGCACCGTAGTCAAACACTCCAGCCGCCACTATCCCCAACAAGACTGTTTCGTATGCCTTCTGAAGCAGAGGGGAGTCTCTTAAGTAGTGTGATGTGTGGTTAAGATGGCAGTATTCATTTGACTGTGCAGATTTTGATAGCGGTACATCTGCTTCACATGTGCTCGCCACAGCCTAGTCTGCTACTCTGTCATTTTAAAGCCTTGTTCCAGAACTAAATTTAAGCTTGGATGGTTAACAAGAGCCAAGCTCCAACCTGAAATAACAAGGATCTACTTTCAATGAAGGATAGGATAGGAATTTAAGGGCTAGGTGCCACCATAGAATTATTATTTTGTTCATTCTGACTTTGAGTAAAACATGTATCATGATCTCATTCTGAATGATGGCTGGTAAAAGATGGAAGTTTACCACACGCTACACTAGCTTGTCCAAAGCTAAGCCCAGGATGGAATGTGAGGCGGAACGTGATTGTGCAAGACGTTGTGGTGTAGTGTGTGATGGTAGTGCTGTAAATCAGATATACAGCACTACCGCCACGCACTACTCATGCCGGGGTACCGGGTACTGTTTTTGAGAGGATCTCATCTGCATATACTAAATGTTATGTATTGAAGTGCAATGAGGGCCTTGTTAGGAAGCGTCCTGCGCACATGAGTTATGCTACATCCTCAGGCCTCTGGGGACTCTGCGGTTGATGTGGATCTTCTGAATACAGTACACACACACACACACACACACACACACACACACACACACACACACACACACACACACACACGATTACAAGGCCTTTCAGATGGGCTTTCAATCTGAGGGTTGAACTCGGCAGGTTCAACCCGGACATCAAAGGGACGAGAACCGTCGGCCAGCCCAAGCTGGGATTAATGCGGTGGCTGGAGGCTAGAATTGGCAAACAGCGAGTGAATGTTAGTCCACAGGTGTCCAAGCTCTCACCCCTGCACTCCCCAGTGAAGAGCGGCAGCTTCTCCTCCAGGTCTTCAAAGACTACGGCCCTAATGAGGGCCAGATGCCGGGCTAAGCCAACAAGTAGGCCCTGCACTGCAGTAGCGACTCACTTGTGCTTTCGGCTCAAGCCTGAATTCTTGCATGCATGCAAATAACACCACCACGCCACGCCACACCATTCCCCCCCCAGCCCACGCCTCCCATTTCCCCGCTTGCACAACAAACCCTAAATGCCTCCTTCTTCACATCCTGACTACAATCTTAAACTGGCGCTGATGTTTTCAGAACAACAGTTAACCTCCTTCCCCCCATTAACCATAGAGCAAGTCTTTTTTTATTGGGGAAAAGTAACCCTGCTGAATATTTAACACAGTGGGTTCCATTGCTTTTATTGCCCTGGAGAGCTTTGGTAATCAGGCTCCTGACTGGCGACACACACAATTTAAGCCTGTACTTCCAGTGCGTTGGCAGTGGAAAATGTGAATCCGTTGCTGCGTCTTGTTGACCGCAGTCTGTGCTGTGTCGTCTTTCATTGTGTTTATTTGTGCGAAGGGGAAAGGTTTAAAGTCGTTGCATTATCATGAACTCCATGAAACTACCGTTTTCATTTGTTTTTGTGTCTTGACTTGAGTCGTGACATTCATGAATCCAGCCGCTCTTTTGACAGTAGTGTAGACCAATGTAGATCAAGAGTCACGCACCTGTAGGTCTCGTCTCTCTGTAGGCAGGAGCAACATGGCACGTGTGATATATAGATCCTGAGAAGGAACCAAACGAGTTGTTCTGGTTTATGTGTCGGCTCACAACAGTAACATATTTCAATCCTTGCGAGCCTTTGAAACGGACAGGCCTGTTCTCTGTCCCTTGTGTTTTTGTTCTCCTTAATACTGCCACTGGGTGAGTTATCAGTTCTTTTGATGTTCTTTTCAAATGGTTTATGATCAAAAAGGGTAGATTTATGCCACAGTGTATTCTAGAGAAAGGTCAACAATGTTGACTGGTGGTTTGGTGTTGCTATGTTAAAGCTATCAGAAGCTAATGCTGTTCATGGCCCTTTTTAATTTTAGTCTAGTCCACGTTTGTTGTTTTGCAGTTTTTCTTTGTTTGCCGTATGATCCGATCCAGTGCTAATATGGGTTAATGATTTCATCTTCTACGGTAATGTAAAGCTGCCCCTTGCCTCGAACTCTCTTGTTTTGTAGACCGTGACTTGAAGGTCACTTGAGATTAAAGATTGACCGTGGGATCCGCTCTGAGTCGGCCGTGCACTCTACCTGTGGGACCCTGGGGGAGGTGCTGGTGCAGAGGCCTAAAGCACAGTTCCCTCTTATAGTACACAGATCGTTTGGCTGTCATCTGAGGAAGTCAGCTAATCTTAGCTTCGTAACCCATCCCGGTCTCTTATGTTCAGGATGGCTGGCACACAGGCCAGTTGCTGGGAGCATGTGGATTAACTCGCTCGTGCTACCTGCGTCCTGATAGACTAAGAGCTAGAATGAGAGTTACAGGTAAGCACATCGGTCACGTTGACCTTCTGCCAGGTTTTGATGCGTCTTTAATGCGAGTAGACCAGGGTAGTTTGATGAGTATGGGTAGTATGATGGCTAAACTGCTTTCGTCAGCCTTTTGAGTCAGTGAGATGCAAGTGACAACAATATTTGAAAAATGGGTTGGTGATTTTACATTGAAACAATGTTGATTTTATTTGTTGGTACTGCTGGTTAAAGGAATAATCCTTGATGCCTTGGAATTTGCATTTATTAAGCAAACGAAAATGAGAGCGGACGATCCGAGGCATGTTTGTTCTATGAACGGCTCATATAATATTATAAATATACTTCCACACAGTTTGACTTGGCCTATTTGGAGGTAAGAATGCCTGAGCCAGCTCCCTAATGAGTGGCACTGGTCTCTCTACCCTGGCTATCCAGGCTATAATGGGCCTGGAGCGGGGGGGACGGCCAGGCAAGATTTAACTGCGTCCTCACATCATGGCGCCACTTCCTATTTTGGACCGTGCAGCCAAACAAGTCTCCTTAGCATTGATCCTTCTTCTGTTCCTCATGCTCGTACGTCGTGTGTGACGAGTGTCCCGCGTCCCCTCTCCCGCAACGCAGATGTCCTCTTGATGCGTGGTAAATGTTTGCTCGCGTGGATCAGCTGCCGAACAATGCATTGCAGCTGTTTGACAAAGTTGTCTCTCTGCACACAGTGTTTCTTTTGAAATGGCCTCTGGAGATGATTCTTGTTCAGGCTTACAGCCTAAAAGTGAGTTGTCAACGTTATCTCTGTGCGTATTATTATTTGGAGTCCTTGTTTTGCTGTCAGAATGCCTGGTCTGGCTCAGAATTAGGGAAGCATCGACCTCTGCTTCTGCATCATCATGGTCATTTATAGTTGACCCTCCATGTGGCCGACATGTCTGACTTTTTTTCTGCAGTCTTGGCGTCTTTCTTTTAGAAGAGAAAAGCTCTTTGTGCTCCTTTATAATGTATCCATTGATGAGGGCTAAGCAAGGCTACACAAGACCTCCTATTCTCATGAATGTCCGATGCCAGAACACCTGCGAAACGGCAGGGGTCAGCTCCTAAAGTGGGCTTCACCTTAAAGAAAAGGACCTTGTTCTGGGGAACGAACACAAGACGGAGACCTTTCATATGTAGCGCAGTCTGACAAAATGGGTTCCTGAACATATTTTGAGTGGTAGCCAAAGTCGAATATTGGAAATTGCTTAAAATAAATGGGTTTCATAAATCAAAATTTCCAATGGCTTGACATGATGCATTTGGAAGTTTGCTCATTTCGACTAACCCTCATACATATGAGTATATGCTTAAAAGTAACCGTGTTTTTTTTTTGTCTCTGTTGACAGGTTGCATGGTAAGCTGGGCTTGATGCATGGCAGTTGCATGACCCCAATAAGTCTTTGTTGTGGGACAAACAGAACACAGCTGCAGCCATGGCACAGACCATGCACGTGAATGGCAATGGCCCAGGTAACCAATCCCTTTTCTTCATCCATTTGGTGGTATTGTTTAATACCCAGCTCTGTATTTATATGTTGTTATTGACTTATCATGCATGTACAGCATCAGCATCAGTATCCATGTATGTATGCACACACATTAATGCATGTTCACCTGCCTTGCACTGACCCGCTAACTGTCGTTGGAATGTGGAAATAGTTGTCTGTCCTGAAGACCATCTAGAATAGGGGGTACAAAGGAGCTAATGTGAACGATGTGTCCAGGGACATGCCTTTTATTAGGCTTGAATGTTTGGCAAGTCATCCTTTGCACGATAGTTGCCTCATGTCTCATGGCCTGAATGCTCCCTCAGTATAATTGTAATAAATTACATGGAGAAATGGTTGCATCTGTGTTTGATTTATAAAGCACAGGAAATGATATCCAAAATTGAAACCTTTTTCAGCATACAATTTGTCGACTCTGGGCCTTTTTGAAATGGACAGCACAGTCCTGATGCAGTTTAGTACACACAGCAGGCTGCGTCAGACCCCACTCTGTGTCACACACCATTTGGTGCAATGCTTATCCAAACAGACGCCGAGGCAATGTAGCATTTTAGAGCCAGGCAAGATGTTGAACCGTCGTTTCTATGTTTTCTTTCGCCTGTGGTTTTCTGTCAAACACTGTGCAGTGCACCGTGTGTATGCTCTGGTGTTAAGGGAAGATTTCCACACTTTAGTGTGAACTAAACTCTTGTCAGTCCGAGATGACCACAGAACACGCACCTGCAGTCGTCTCGCATTCCTGTCAGGCAAACATTAGAGAGAGCTGTGTTTTTTTTTTTTTCATCCAAATCCTGCATGGTATGCAGGCGACTGGGTGATTTTAGCATTCATACGGTCTCGTTTGTGTCTGCCAGCAATAACACTGTGGGGTGATACATTTCGTTCACCCCTCTGAATTCTTGGAAGATATGCCAACAAGGATGAGCGAAGCAAAGATTTTTTTTGTGATCTAACGTGACTTGAATTGGCCTTGAATATGTTGCACAGTCAATTTCACAGTGCAGTACATTCGCTTTTCTCACACAATAATTAAAAGCGGCTGTTATTTATTAGTGTATATATAAAAAAAAAACCTTCTCTTGATAAGTCACATCTCACTGCTGGCCAGAAAGGCTTTCTTTCAGACCTAGCTGGTACCACTGTGCCCTGAGCACCCTATTAAGACCAAAGAGGGTTCACTCCATAGAATGGAATCAAGACCAAGGGTTATTGTTGTCTCTGCGGACTCCCTGACACCAATGAAACCCCAGTAGTGGAGGAGTTTGTGTTTATACAAGAGTGTATCAAAAAAGGATGGAGAACGGTGTCTATTTATAAATGTTTGGATTGTATTACTTCATGCGCTGGTCTCCCCCATTGGACTTGATTCATAACAATTCAATAATAAATATTCATTGCATGCTTGACT
The DNA here is from genome assembly GCA_027122715.1 of Trisopterus minutus. Classification (NCBI taxonomy): domain Eukaryota; kingdom Metazoa; phylum Chordata; class Actinopteri; order Gadiformes; family Gadidae; genus Trisopterus; species Trisopterus minutus. The sequence continues at coordinate 3,229,112 of JAOPUD010000140.1, forward strand.
GAAGATCTAGGTTGGTAAACCTGACTCATTTAGCCTCCACTTGTACACCATGTTCAATCTTAAAATAACTTTAATTGTTTGAAAGGTTGAGTATTGTTAAAAAAATAAAACCCACACACCAGCGTTGGGACTAGGCCTGAAACATGCAAATTACCTTAAATGATCTGCTTGGTTTCACTGAAAGGACGTGTTAGTCAGTCACTGTGTTCATGCGTTAAAGTAAACTGCACCTGCACTCTGCACCAGGACAGTTATTTACATCTCCTACATTAATCATTTGTTATTCTAATGCTCTGCCCTGATTTTCCTAATCACGTACACTGCTGTCTCATGTTGTTTACGGTTCTGGCCTTTTATACAATGGAATATAAATGGTTAAGTTTGCTGTTTTGTGTTTGCTTGCTAGTGCAAACATGCATATTATTCCTGATAACTTTCTTTCATCAAAAATTTTTTGGGTGGAAACCTTTTATGAAGGCATATCCTTCCCATTGGGAGCTTGTGTGTCATGGTGTAGGGATGTTGAATTTGGCAAGAGCCTCTGGAAATGACCTGGTCAGTTTGCTAGGGAAGTTGAAGTATATTGTTGTTTCTTGGGCAGCCTTATCACTTTTCCACCTTCCGGTGTTTTCTATGGAACCATTTAAATAAAAAGAAAAGAAACCAGGAATGTGCAACCCTACTTTTCTCATTGTTTTGCATTTTTTTTTCCTGCGTTTTGAGAAGTGCAAGCTTGACTGTCCATAGTTTTTCAGTGTGAATAAGGGATCAAATGTTCAGCTACTTAGCCAACCCACATCCAACCCATGCACGGTTAAATACCACATTAGAGAAGTCCTCTGTTACAAGCTTATGTGAGATAGTTTTGCTTCTTACCTCAGAGAAAAACGTGGAGATGCCAATCTACAAGTAGAACTTGAACGGCTTTTGGAACAGCTTTAATACCGTTGATGTTTAATATCTGGTGCTTCAAAGCAAGCTAGAGGTATTGGATTAGTTATTTTGAACCCTGTTTATTGTTCTGCACAGCTCTCCATGAACTGGCAACCTGGATGATATTTACTCCATTCTGCATTCAAGGCCAGCAATGGATCATATAAAGACCAGAGACGGCTCCAAATTTAAACGTTCACAAATCCAGATTTTGTGCAACTCATGCCCACGTTTCCTTTTGGTCAGACGATTCCAGGCCTTACATGGCCTGTGTGTTATTTATCAGTAGGAGCATGGCGAAATGTTCCTGGAATTACATAATTTACTGTGTTTTGTTGGGTTGTTCAGAACTACAATTCAAGCAACATTATTGTTCCCATTTTTATAAATTGCATTATCAAATACATAATTAACATAATTGGGTACACCCTCCATCTATTTTAGTACACTCAGCATTCATGACTCAAATTCATTAATTGTTTAGCTGGAACCAAAACAAGGGCAGGATTGGAAGTCTGCATGCTAAATTTGGAATAAGTATTTTCAGTTGTTGGCTTGACACTGACGTAATGTTTTGCGCTGCCATTTTACATTCCACAGTCAGACAATTCTCTCCTCACTTGTGGAACAACAAAGACAGTTTTAAAGGTTTTTGTTCAGTTTTCCCAATTAAATTACCTCAACCCTTTTGTCTTTAAACGGTTCCCAAACACTAATGCACAGTGCAGCTTGCGTGTAAATGGCACCGTCCTACTTTTTTGGTCCAGGACGGTGGTAGGCTTGTTTGATTACCCCCCCCCCTCCCTCCTTTTGTGTGTTGTGGAGATAAACATTATCGTCGTGTTAACATCCCAACTAAGGAGTCCAATGAAACATGACTCCCAGACATTGTGTTGCCTTCCAGCGCGCTACAAGTATTGTGTCATCTCTGTCAAATCGACAATGTAACAGCTGTTGATCGTTGGAACGGTTCCAGGGTCGCCTGACTGTCACTGCTGGCTCCATGTCCCACGAGTGTGACCCCTTGCGTTGACACACAGTCATGAGGTCACTGTTCAGCTGTTAAGGGTCTTCGTGGACCCGGTACCAAAGTGTTGCCTGTCACTGTTTTTAATCACATGGTTGCCGTAGTGTTCTCGCCAACGTGTTCCTGGGGTAGCCCTCCAGCCGGAATAGCATAGCACCTGGGCTGGGACGGAATAGGAATACAGACAATGTTTTACCTTAAAGGGATTATTACTCCTTCGCTTGAGTGTTTGTAGGAGATTGGACAACTTTGTTTTTGTTTGTTGAGCAGAGTTTGGTTTGAGTAACCCTTTTTAAAAATGTTATTTTGGTAAATAACTGGTCTTATTTAATTTCTGATAATCCGTTAGCCCGGTGCATTTATTTTGGAAAGCAATGAATTTATTAAATCATCAAGGAAGGTTGACCTCTATCCCATGTTGAAGAATACCGTTATTGTCATCCGCCTCATATTGAATAACAGGGCTTCTGTTTGGATTGGGAAGTGCCTGACCCAAAGGCTGCACGCAATTGGAGGAGGCACTCGGCCAATGGTTCGCCTGAGCCGTGCTTGGCTAACTTTACACCAATAGTGGAGTTTTTTTCCCCCCTTATGGAGTGGGGATTGAGCGAGAGTGTGTGGACTGACTGAGGAGAGGGCAGTTCTCTCGCTCTCTCCAGCGCTTGCAGCCTGTTGCTATTATACCCGGTCTCCCAACACTGAACAGGGAGTGGGCGTAGGAAAGAAGGGGAAGAGTGAGATATTTCACCAGGGGTAAGTAAAGCTTTAACAACAAGGCAGCAGGGCTTTAGCAGCACGCTTAGCAATGTAATTCCCTCTATTGTTTTGAAGTGAATGGAGGGGATTGACTGGAGCCATTGACAGAGCTCGGTGTTCTGGAAAGTAAAAGCTGGGTTCTTCATCCCAGCCGCATATTTGTTTTAGTTGGTCAGAGTTCCAGACATACCAAGAACAAGGAGCTCTGTATTTAGCTGTGTGTGTGTGTGTGTGTGTGTGTGTGTGTGTGTGTGTGTGTGTGTGTGTGTGTGTGTGTGTGTGTGTGTG
>JAOPUD010000140.1:3360964-3374973 GCA_027122715.1 Trisopterus minutus
ACACACACACACACACACACACACACACACACACACACACACACACACACACACACACACACACACCCACACACCTCGGTGGGTTGAGTGCAGACGGCTCATATTCCTACACCGCAGCGCTGGATGTGATTTGCACAATGGATCTTGAAAGTGGGCTGATGCAGTAAGTCCATAGTCGAGGGCCTGTAATGAGAGTTAATGGATGAGAGGATCAATCCCTCACAGGAGCCCCTGTGCAGAGCTGGCCCGCGTTTGAGTATGACTGCATACCATCCACATCCTTTAGCTCAGGTTAATGATCTGCCAACCCCTTGCAAGAGACGTTTTTGTCTCAGACAGTTATTTGGCAAATTATATCCGGGGATATATTATGAGAGGGGAAAGCTCTTCGACGCTGTGTCGGCATACTAGAAGAATATTCAGCTTGTCTTGTAGACTCATTCTTTCTGCTTGTCTTCCCTCCCTCACTCCCACTCCCACTTTCTTTCTGCTGTCTGCTCTCATTTTGGAACGATTTTAATTTGTACTCTGATTTTCTTTCATTCCAGTACCTTATCCAACTGGGTGTACGAGTTAGACAAGTGGTCCCCCTCTGTGGTTAAGATTTCCTATAAGGTGAGAACTGCTCCATTCTGCGGTTTTCTTTTCGTTTTTCTGCGGTTTATTCTCTCATGCTTGCCTTCCGTTGCCTCCACGTCGGACACCAGGGTAGCCCCGGCTTGCGGCGGGGAATGGTGCCCCAGCTCCGCAGTGGGAAGTTTAATGTTCTCCTCACCACGTATGAATACATCATCAAGGACAAGCAGATACTCGCCAAGGTAAAGAGATCAAAGATCCGCCCGCCTTTTATATCCCACACTTACGTTTGGGTTTCGTGTTCAGTTGGCATCACGGATTTGGCAAATTCTCCCTTTTATGTCTGAATAATCAATTCACAGCCCAGACTCCAGCCTCTGATATGGCCACCTTCATATCAGATTCACTGTAGCTCAGTGTGTTGGGGTGCGCGCATGTGTGCGCTTGGAACTTAGTTTGTGTGGTTGTGTTGTGTGGGTGCGTGCGTGAGATTGTGCGTGTGTGCTTGTGCGTGTCTGTGCTTGGAACTTAGTTTGTGTGGTTGTGTGTGTGTGTGTGTTATATGTGCATGTGTGTGTGCCTCGAACTTAGTTTGTGTGGTTGTGTGTGTGTGTGTGTGTGTGTGTGTGTGCATGTGTGCGTGGGATTGTGCTTATTGTTGGCGCATGTGTATGCTGGAAACTTAGTGTGTGTGGGTGTTTGCGTGTGATTGTGAGTGTGTGCTGGTGCGTGTGCATGCTGGGAACTCAGTTTGTGTGGTTGTGTGTGTGAGTGTGTGCCTGAGATGTTGCGTGTGTTTGCTCCTGTGTGTGATCCCGTGTTTGTGGTTGGCCTTTGTCAGCCCAATATACACGCCATGCCCACATTGGGCTAAGGGTCAACCCAGGTTGCTGTCAAATGAATACAGATGGAAGCACCTAACACCCACCCCTCTTCCCCTCTCCATCCATCCCTCCGTCCCTCTTCCTCCACCCCTCTTCCTCCATCCATTCATCCACCCCTCTCCCTCCACCCCACTTCCTCCACCTGCTTCCTCCACCCCGCTTCCTCCACCCCGCTTCCTCCACCTGCTTCCTCCATCCTGCTTCCTCCACCGCTCCCTCCACCCCTCTCCCTCCACCGCTCTTCTTCCACCCCTCTTCCTCCACCCCTCTTCCTCCACCCCTCTCCCTCCACCCCTCTCCCATATCCATTCCTCCACCCCTCTCCCATCACCCATCCCTCCACCTCTTCTTCCTCCACCCCTTCTTCCTCCACCCCTCTACCTCCACCCCTCTTCCTCATCCTTCCCTCCACCCCTCTTCCTCCATCCATCCCTCCACCTCCACCCCTCTCCCTCCACCCCACTCCCTCCACCATCTCTCCACCCCTCTTTATCTATCCATCCCTCCACCCCTCTTCCCCCATCCATCCCTCCAGATCCGGTGGAAGTACATGATCGTGGACGAGGGCCACCGCATGAAGAACCACCACTGCAAGCTGACCCAGGTGCTCAACACCCACTACGTGGCCCCCCGGCGGCTGCTGTTGACGGGCACGCCGCTGCAGAACAAGCTGCCCGAGCTCTGGGCACTGCTCAACTTCCTGCTGCCCACCATCTTCAAGAGCTGCAACACCTTCGAGCAGTGGTTCAACGCCCCGTTCGCCATGACGGGAGAGAGGGTAAGGGGGTTTGTAGTGCAGCCCAAGAAAAGGGTAATGGATGCTATTGTGATATGTGAGCAGAGCACACATAGTGGGATTGTAGTGGGGCTGGATATATTTTTTCCCTCACTTCCGTTAAGACTACAGTTCAAAAACGTAATTTTGAATCTGTCCTGACATTCCTCGTGTGGTGCCTCGCGCTTCAGGCGCGCTTGTAGGAGAACAGTGCGCTGACTGAAGTCAGTCAACTGAACGTGTCTGCAGTTGTAATAATGTTAAAATGGGTGATCATGTGTTAGGGTTCGACAGCAGCTGGACCCTAGAGCAGAACACAGAGAGTTGGAGTATGAACAGGTTTATTGCGGGTAGACCGGGAGTGAGGCAGGGGGCAGGTTCCTGAGTGGGGAGGTTCAGGCTGGAGGGAGTGAAGCAGGCAGGCTCAAGACAAGCCCCTCTCTCCTGCTCCTCCTCTGCCATGAGTGGCGGCGGCGGCGCCGGATTCTCAGATCAAAATCACGTTTGGGAACAAGGATTCTGAGTCATTTGAAAAGTCATCGTAATCGGCGAGATTATCCACAGCTGTTTTCATCCCCCGCGTCAGATTATCGCCCAAGACGTTCTGTCGCACAACGGCACTGCTTATTATTCCTTTACTGAGGAGTGGATAATGTTCTGTAATGATCATTTTTTCTGATCTCTTTGACGCCACAGTCACATTACACACAGGCGGGAATCCCCCTTTGCCGTGCATTCACCGCTTCGCTCTTATTCGATGACAGACGACGACCTCAATATTGCAGTCACGCGGCCGCAATGTTGACTCTGAAACATTGATTTATGATGCAGATGCTGCATCCCCCCATAGGGTGTGATTCTCCGTTTGCCGTCTCAATGCTGGTGCCGCATCGTTAGCGCCGATGAAGGCTCACGGCCCGCTGGTAAACCGAGTGGAATTGTGTTTGGTGGGCCGTCTCAAGGTCTATTGCACCAAATCCTAAGTAACTGTTGACGGGTTTAAGGCAGTGAGGCGGGGGGTGTACAACAGTCCCCTGTGGACTGTTTAATCGTCCACAGGGTTTGTAGTGGAGAATGTTCTTTCCTCGGCTACTTGGGTCTGAACACTGCAAATTATTTTGGAGGGAAAATGGCATGATGATATTGATTTGTTTTGAGAAACAGGCCTGTGTTGGTGGTTGGACTATTCAGAACCAGTGTGCGGGGAGGCGGCCTCAGCTCATTAAAAAAGGACACCTGCAGTGCGGGTTGTATGTTGGACTCTCACAAAGGGACTATGTAGCCAGAAAGAGGCTGGACAATTCCATGGGTAATGATTGACATCTCCTTCACAGTGGCAATAATGAGGTCCTCACGCCATATAATTTGAAGTCCCAGCCATGAACCAGGTGTAGCAGCTCAATTTGAACTCTAATACAGATTTAACTGTCTGAATGATCGACTGTCCTGAATGATTATGCCATCTAATGGGGCAAATATCTGGGGAAATGTCCATATTCAAACAAAATGTGAATCAAGGATGTCTTATTTTTACCCTTAACTTCTTGTTTGAACATATTGCCCGTGAGTTTGAAAGTAAATTGTCACAATGGCAGCCATCTCATGTGCATTGCCAGATGCACATGCATATATTTTATAACACTAAGAGTAAAAGCCTTTGTAATGCAGTTTAGCCTGATTGAGGGCAGATTAAATATTGTGTGCACAGTTCTATAATTAGCAACCCTCTCAGGATTAATTAAACGCCTCAGATTTGGACCATTCAATTTGTCTGTTGATTGTCATTTGACGCTCCAAATTAGATTATTATAATTATATATATATTTTTTGTCCGTTGCTTGGTGTCCTAGGCTTTTTCTCCCTTCAAGGAGGGAAATCAATTTTGTCATTGGCATAATTATGTATGATGTATGTACCACTACCTACTTTGTTAATGGTTTCAAAAATGTCTACCTCAATTGTCCATAAATGCATTACGTTTATTTTTGCATTTACATTTTCCTCTCTTATTGTGCAGATAGACATCTTTTCTGTAATTTTTATTCTCATTCGATTTTTCATTCCTTATACCAGGTGTCCAAACTTGATCATTTGATTTGATAGTGTAAAGATGCCTGGAGGCCAATGGTCACTTCTGAAAACAACTAAAGTTACATAAAAATGCATTGTTCTGTAACCATTTTATTTTCACTGTCACAATTATTTATGCAATGTAACTAAGGATGTCCCGATCCGATCCACGGCATCTGTATCGATCCAATATTGACCCATTACGCTGGATCGGATATCGGAGGGCGAGAAAGAAATATGATCCGATCCAGCGTGTCACGCGATATTAACAGTCGTTGTCAATTAGGCACATGCGCATGAGAGCTACCTGTTGAACAGCCATGTCAGCAGTGTTACTGTATTTCAACCTTAAAGAAGATAAAAGTGCAACAGCCTGGGCCTGGCTGTTGCCGAGGGCGATCTCGTGATCACACCACATGCTCCTGCCTCGGCTAGAGCGGACCAAAGCTGTTGTGATAAAACACAAGCTTGGCGATCACAAAAGCGAATCATTTCGGACGTTGCGGACGTCCAATTGATTCAAATGATTAATCAATTGGAAATATTGGGCGTTTGGTATCGGAAGTGAAAAAGTGGTGTCGGGACATCACTAAATGTCACTGAATCTAAGCCCCTCAGGTGTATTCATCTGTCAGTCAGATAATGTAGTGGTTTTTAATACTCAAATACTTTTAATGTAAATAGTGTTAAGTGCCTGTGATGATACGTGTGATCCCCTCCTCGCAGGTGGACCTGAATGAGGAAGAGACCATACTGATCATTCGCCGCCTGCACAAGGTGCTCCGCCCCTTCTTGCTCCGCCGACTGAAGAAAGAGGTGGAGTCGCAGCTGCCAGAGAAGGTGGGACCCCACCCACTTTAGAAAGAAACATCCGATTCTGAATTGCTTTTACAATGTGTACATGTTATTTTCCTCTGTGTGCGTTCAACCGAAACAAACATTTAGCAACTCCCAAATGGCCTGTCGTATCGGATATGAATCTGTAAGCGCATAATTGGGCGAGCACAAACCCCGTCCGGCAGTATTGAACCGTGAAGAATGATCTGTAAAGGTTGTAAATCAACCCCGTGCAGACCGACCAATGGGGAAATATACTTTGGCCCGTTGCATCCACTCACGCAAATCAGTTTTCTCTGGTAGAATGCCTCGGAAACTGAACAGGGAAATAGGCATCCGTCCTCCCCCTCCCCCATGCAGTGTCTGTCAACCCCCTGAAGTTCTGCTGTAACACAGTAGGTGGATCCAGGATTACAAATAAGGCACCAGCAGCCGGGAGTCTGGTGCAAATATACTAGTCTCACTATGAATCATTCCAGACTAGGAGAGGATGTTGAACCCAGAATCTTTTTGCATTTTTTGTTTAGCCTGTTTATTTGTTGTCAACTGAACGGCGCAGTTCTGTGTGTCTTTTTTCTGAATACCCCCCCCCCCCCCGTGTTACTTTGAAATGACATCCCTATAAGAATGTGGCTGTCACCCAAATTTACCCTTTCATCGCTGCAGTTTAGTGAGACTCGGGTGGGTACCTCTCATAGGGCAACGCACCATCACACCGCACTTAATGTCAACCGTTACTGCTGTCCCCCTGCCCTCAGTCCAGTTGAGCTCCTTAGGGGTTAACTGAGAGGGACTGTGCTTTCATCACACCGGTACAATCTGTGCACGTAATCATTGCATGTGACCACAGTCCTGCAAAGAGGAATGACAACCTTGAGTCTTCAATCGTGTATGAATTGCCAAAGAGACACGTTGTACTATGTTGTACATTTTGTCTCTGTTTCTTTGTTGGTTATTACAGTGAGTCACAGGGCTCAGCCATTTGTATTTGTGTTAGATTGCCTAAACTTCTCAGTATTTCGTCTATACAGTTCTAATAGTCAGTAATGCAACACATTGATTATCTATTGAATGCTTTTGTAATCTATGTGATGGATGTTTCTGTACTTTTATTTGGAAAGTGCTCCTGAAATGGTAGAGCTATAATGTATCTGTCTGAGGTCATCTAAATGCTTATTTTCTTTTTTGTCTATTCAATCTCTCTTAAGCATGCATTTTCCATTGTGTTCCTCTTTGCCTATTGTTTTTCACTTTCTACCCAGGAATTACATTATCTTTCTCATTTCCTTTGACCCAGGTGGAATATGTTGTCAAATGTGACATGTCCGCAATCCAGAAGGTTCTCTACCGGCACATGCAGAGAGGCATCCTCCTCACTGATGGTTCTGAAAAAGATAAAAAGGTAAATTACCCTTTTTTACGAGGGTACAAAAAAGAAAAGGGCAGGATTGAATTGAATTGATTACTGTTATTATGACAAAATTTTCCAAATACCCAATGATCTATTCCCTATATATCGCATACTTATACCATTTTCAATTTTCCTTTTCCTGCACTCTGAATACCGCCTCATGTTGTCTTCTGAAACACTTTCTTATCCCATCATGATTCAATGTAAATAAACACGCCTATGCTGTATCTCAACACTGCTAACCGTTTAAACCAGCCGGGGCGCTGTGTGTTTTAGTTTGATGGTTTACAGTGCAGTGTGTGTGTGTGGCTGACGGCTGCTTTAAGTAGCCTCAACCTGGCAGAGTCAGACTGGTTAAGCTAAGGGGCTAGGTGAGGCTGCACGATGCACACTGCTAGTTAAACCAGCCATCACCTCACACACATCAGGAGATCTCCTACAATGCAGCATGTTACCTGTCACCTCCTGCTCCGTGTCATTATACTCAAAAGTAAAAGCCACCTAGGTGGAGTGTGGCAGCAACATTTTTAAAAGGTTGCCATGTGCTTCCCCTTGCATCTCACCCCAGGGCAAAGGAGGAGCGAAGACCTTGATGAACACGATCATGCAGCTGAAGAAGATCTGCAACCATCCGTATATGTTCCCACACATCGAGGTCAGCCCCTTTAGCACCTTAAGTGGTTCGTTTAGGAGAACCAGCCCACGCAAATTGCGGTACATTCCAATATGGATTTCTGTGTCGAGAAATATTTAATGAGTTACGACTAGACATTGATTTCAAAGTTCTTGGGTCGATGGTCTTTTTGACTTTTCTTAACATTGACATGATCTCAGTGGAATACAACAATGGTTAGGCTTAAGTAGAAAGCCCTGATGGTTGTTGGTTTTGAACCAAATTGGCCACCAAGGGAAGGGTCTGTACTTATACAATCCTAAAGGCAAGGCAAATTTATTTATGTAGCGCTTTCATACACAGGCAGACTCAAAGTGCTTCACATAGAAACATCGTCATAAAATAAAATAGTAAAATACATAAGGAAAATAAAACAAAGGCACGGTAGAAAAATTATAAATAAACCATTATTGGCCAAATCAACCTCCCGCTGTATGACATTTTCCTGCTTGTTCCTTACAAAATGATGTACTATTTCTAGTAGCTATAATCAAACTACTAACTACAGATGGAACAGAAAGGCATAATGGAGGATGCTATAGTAACGCACTTTGTTCAGGCATTAGTTCTTCTGGCATAGTTTGTACCCACAATAATAAACATGTGTCACTAACATTTTGTTCTCCCTTTCAGGAATCGTTTGCTGAACACCTGGGCTACCCCAACGGCATCATCAGTGGGTGCGTTGTCGTTTTTCTCACAAGGTTTTCTAGCTTGAAAATAAGGGGGGCTGGGCGATTTGTTATATTTCATTGATTATTTAGACTTTTTACTTTCCTTCGCTTTGTGAAATGGCTGAAAGGCAAAACCATGATTTATAAATGACACCGCAGATTTGTTTTGTCTTAAAGACTAAGGGAACCCACAGTGTTCGTATGAGCTGGGATTCAGATGGGATTGAGCTCCACACATCCACACATCACACACACTGTGGCACTTTACTACATACTATGGGCCCTAGTTAGAAGGCGTCAAACGTTGAAGCGCATCGTCTTAGTAGCTTTGTGGGCGGTTCTATGGCGCTGTTGTTATTATGGCGGCGAGATAAATGAGCTTTGCGCCCGGCGCAAATCTAAAATGGGTCGTTCTGAAACCCGTAGGTGTGTTTTGGGTGCAATAAACCAATGAGAGTTCCACCGGCCATCCCTGTTAAGAGCCGCGCTGGCTCTTAAAGGGGATCGCATGACTTGACGAGTTGGTATTTTGACAGCGCGTTTGCAGTCTCCGCTGAGACAGATGCATGACCACATGAACTTTAAACTTCAAATGGCTCAGTTTATGGCCAAATAATAGGGATAATTCACACATGGAATAGCGTTTTCTTCTCCAACTTCAGAAACACTGATTCGACATGTAAATTGCGGCAAAGACAACTTAACACATATATGATATGCGGACGCGGTCTATTTAATGATATGCGGCAATATATTAACAAACATCGTTTGTTATCAGTATGGTGTACATTATCGTTATCGACTTGTGCTCATAATATGCATGTGTTCTCCGTTAATATACATCGCCATGGATTGTATTATGTGTTACGTGTTTACGTGTTTGCGTGTGTGTAAACAGATGGGTGCGCACACACACGCACCAAAAATCACCTGCATTCATTCATTCTTTTAAACACTCACTCACAGTAAAACTTGCGGTTTTCTCATGATTGTCAAGAAAATATGTGTTTGCTGTACGGTGTTTGCAGATGCATTGATTTAAAAGTACAACTTACCGCTGTATCAGTTGTTACACAAGATTTTAAAACAAGATTTTGTTTTGGGAGGCTGGAATATACTTTGCTCGAGTTTATTATTGTTATTATTAGTATTATTATTATTATTGAAACACATGGCATAGCCTACTCTACTGCGTTCATTCAAGCCCCTATGGATTTTTTTTTTCTCCACAATCCAAATGCTATTTCTATGCAGTTTCACACGTCTGAATAATCTTTGACATCATCATATTTAAATCAGGCTAATTGTTTGTGCTGTGTATAGCCTACGTGTGTGTAAGCGTATGTTGTAGTTTCGACCTGCCATGGCACGTCAAAATAGCAACACCAATTGCGCTATCCGCTAGGGCATTTAGACCAGGGATTTTTTGGTCAGTTACTTATCTAAACTAGCAACCATACATGCATCAATGTAGAAAGTCAATTGCGCTGGGTGCAAGAAAGGGCCCTAAATATTAAAGCCTTATTTCCAATAAGTTTGTTTAATGTTGGGTTTTCTTATACTAAATTATTCATAGCACAGGCAAGCAAACTGGTAAATTGTGAAAAAAGGGTGAATATTGTGGTAATAGGGAAAATCTGCCACAACTAGGGGGATCCGGGCGCACCCTATGTGAAAGATATTTGCTTTATGTACAAACCTTTAAGTATATTTGCTTCTGCCAAAAAAAACATTATTGGGTAATAACAACCCAATTAGGGTTGCAAAAATGTTTTTTGTGAGCAATGTATTTTATTTGTACATGTTTGCTTCACAAACCCAGATTTATTTGATTTATTGTACATGTTCCATGAGTATTCAGTCTGCTATTGCAGATTTGTAGGGTTTCTGCTGTCCAGATATAAGTGGGGGAAATATGTGGCATCTGGGACCCCCTCATATGAGTTTGGCAGTTGCAGAGCTCAGGGACGGGCTGGGGTATCTCGTTTGAACCTGCTCTAGATTTTGGATAGGCCTGAGCCATTCGCAGCATGGGATGAAGGCACCATTGACTTTAACGGGGTATAAGAAGCCCTTGGGTAGCCAGTTCAGAGGGTGGCAGAGCAGTGTAGAACTTGGGTAGGTTGAAGACCACCAGGCTGCTGCATTCTGGATGAGCTGCAGATGTTGATGGAACATGCGAGCAGACCAGCCGGAAGGGAATTGCTGGAATCCAGACACGAGATGACGAGCCTGGACCAAAACCTGCTTGGCCTTCTGGGTAAGGAACAAACGTATCTTCCTGGTGTTGTGGAGCATGGATTACCTAGACATGTTGTGTATGTACACTCTATGACCTTCTTTCAGAAGACAGACAACACTTGGACAATCTTCTTACTTGGCTGCGGTCACTAAAATGCAGTAGCAAACCGTGACTCTTAAACCTCGGCCCTCTGATCCCCCCCTTCCCCGTCGTGAAAAAGCAGACCACCAGCTTAGCTTACTGTGTCCTCTCTGTAGTACTACACAAGTTACGTATGACAATGGGCTCTATGAACGCAACACTTTCCCATTGGTCTCAGAATGCGTCTACAGTCTGTACAGTCAGTACTTCCGGTGTTACACTGATTTCTGCAACCCACCGCAAAGTGTGACCCAAGGGGGTGCTGTTGAATATTTTCTGAAACATACATGAGTTTGAAGCGTAGACAGGCATGAAGTCGTTTACGTGAGTACACATGCACAAGCTTGAAATGTAACATCTGTATCGTCATCGACACCCTGATTTGATTTGATAAGCATTTTACAGACCCATGCTATGGATCAACATGCTTTTGCTGGTTTCACAAAACTGGGCAAAAAAAGCCAATGACAATACAAATGTTACGTTTTAAGCTTGTGCATGTTTCCGCATGTGAATGACTTCATGCATGTCTACGCTTCAAACTCGTGCGTGTTAAAAAAAAAAACAGCACTGCCTTAGGTCGCACTTTGCAGTGGTTCGCAGAAACACCGGAACCGGATTTGTAGAAGCATTCTGAGACCAATGCGGAAGTATTGTGTGCATATAGCCTATTCCATCTAATTTAAATAAAAATGAATACCCTAGTGCAGCCTTGCAATGCAATGAGCAGCACAGCATGGAGAGAGTGAGAGTTATCACCAAAACTAAAAACTGCTATCTCTTAAGCAAAATGCAAATCCTCCTGACAAATAATAATATAATAATAATAATCGCATCATCACACAAACTATGTGTGCACTTCAGTAGAATATATAGATGCATATATATATATAAACAACGGCCCAGGATGCGAGACCCATGAATAGTAAAGCTTTTGCTCCTTGCTAATCGTGGCGGCTGCCATCGTGAAGTAAAACAAGTTGCACTCATGAGCTAGCTAGCTAGTTATTGAGTTCTTATCCCTTGTAAATAAACCCTTCAACCAATCAAAAACCTGCTTGCCTTCGCTTCCCTGTCTTCATTGTGTTAAACCAGCCAATAACGCGCGAGTGTCATGCAGGTTCTTGGAATAGGACTCAGATGCAGGTAGGCGAACGGTCCAAACAAACTTTATTTCGGACTTAACAAAAACTTAACAAAACACTAGAAACAATAATCACCCTTACTTGGCAAAAACGAGAAACTAGAACTCAGCTCTGACTCTTGGTTCAGATCGTGGCAAAGACAAGGCTGGGTCAGGAGCTGGAGGTACATGGACGGTGAAGAAAGAAATACTCTGGCAACAATGACAAGGGAAGACAAGGCCTATATACACATGGGGAGGGGAGACACAGGTGGAAACAATCGGGAATCAGGGGAGTCACCAGACCGGTGACACAGGAGGAAGGGCAAGGGACCGCGGTGTGACAGCGAGGGGGAAACGCTAGCTTTGTTATTGGCTCCCGCAAAAATGTGTCGGAAACAGAAAGACATGTATTGCTCCTCTCCAGCCCCTGCTGCAGAGCACATTCAAATCGCCGGCGGAATGGCTGGGGTTACCCAGTCTGGGAAACTCCGTAAATATTAATATATTAATATTCCTCAGTAATTTCATAAGCCTGTCAATAAAACCATTGTCCGCTTCCCCGGGGAGACAATAACCCGTGGCACAGGTGCGCCCAAATCACACAATCAGAACAGCTGCTTATCTGCAGCCAGACAAATGGATAAATGGCTGAAACGTCCACTTACTCTGGATTCAGGTGAGGGTTCAGAGGAGCCCGCCGAGAAACACAGGAAAGAGGCCAAACCTAAACCAAGACAGTACAGTGAAAACTATGTTTCATATGGATCCACTTCTACTTCTGCTGACCCACCGCAGCCTCAGTGCTTCTGGTTTAAAGTTGTTTAAAGAGACTTATTCAAAGGAGCTCCAGTTTTTTATGGCAAATTGTTATATATAAAAAAGAGTTATATATAACAAAGGCAGATTGATTATTTTGATTTCGTATTCATTTATTTGTTTATATTACTTATTTATTTTCAAGGCAATATATTATGTATTTGTATGATGTATTTGAGTTAGGGTTAGATGAATTGAACATTCAAAGTAAGGAGATGATATAAAATAATTTTCATTCAATAATCGTGTTATGTTCTACTTTTGAAGAACCGTCAACACGTACAGACAGACAGACAGACAGACAGACAGACAGACAGATAGATAGATAGATAGATAGCATTATTTATCCCCTGTGGAAATAAGGTCACCGTAGCAGCGGTACAATACAATCAGAAATACAAAAAAACAATCACAAGGTAAGGGCAAATATTGATATTAAAAACAGTACAATACACAATATGCAAAAACTATACACAATATACACAATAACATGCTTAGCAGTTCCAAGATAATATTAAATAATATGACATACTGAGCAAAATGGAAATTAGTGGATTTATAAGGTGCAAGATAAGGGGAGATAAGGTGCAGTTTGATTACAGTGATTAGATTTAAATGTAAATTATTTGTTTGTATTGCGTGGGCATTGCTGATAAACGTTGTTTCTCAGCAGGGATGAATGAGTCTGCTGCTGAAGCTGCTCTTAAGCTTGTCCAGAGTTTGGTGGAGGGGGTGAGAGACATTGTCCATGATCACCAGCAGTTATCCCAGCCTCCTGTCCTCTGCCACCTCCTCTAGGGTGACAAGCTTAGAGCCAACAACAGACCCTGCCTTTTTAATAAGTTTATTAGTTTATTTAGTATGAGTAAGGGGGTACTCATGGTATGACAAAAAGGCTCAGGAGGTACACAAGACAAAAAAGTTGGGAACCACTGGTCTAGACTAGAGGGCCCTTGCAGTTCCCTCCTGCTAAGATGTATACATTTGGTTGTGGAATAGCGTCGCTAATATTTTTATAATACGGGATATAACGGGATTGGGTATTAATTGAAGTGTGTAATACAGTAATGTGCGCTAACCTGGTCTGGAGTGATAACAGTTATGGGCTGGTCACACATGCGGTTTAAAATCCAAGTCCTCCAGTAAATAACTAAATTAACTAAATTCAGTAACCTTCTAATAGTTTGCATTGTCTGAGCGTATATTTTATAACCCTGTCAGATTATCTCAGCCTGCAGCCAGGTGGTGGTGGTACACATGGGAAATCTTGGACTTTCTCTGCAGTCAAAGAGTTTCCTTTTTCTTTTTTTCTTTCAGCCTCTGGCCTTTTACAGGCTTTACCGTCTTAATGCAAATATTTCTGACCTTTTCTGGGAGGCGTCTCAAATGGCCTAGAGGCCTATACTAGCATACTCCTGTTTCACCTTCTTTTGTGGGCTGTTGTGCAAGACCAAACAAGGTACTGTACCTATACCACATTCCCATATTCTAATTATTCAATGGAAATTGTGGTGAGAATAAAATATGATTATTATTGTTTTGATATACTATATCAAAAGTATATCAAAAATAGTATTTTTGTATATACTACAACTCTAAGTTAGTATTAAAGAGATTGTACAAATTGTGTAAACAGTCATGCAATTATCCAAATGTTTAAGAATTTAACAATAAAAAAAAAAATGTAAACTTGGCCGATGGAGTTTAGATTCGGAGGAAACATGTCGTCAATGTATCTTAGTTGACGTTCCATGCAGTACTTTTCCAACTGATGGAAGTCTTGG
>JAOPUD010000140.1:3435815-3448301 GCA_027122715.1 Trisopterus minutus
CCCCCCCCCCCCCCCCCCCCCCCCCCCCCCCCCCCCCTCTCATTCTAACCCTGTCTGCCCATTACGAAAGTGACATGACCGTGTCCATCGTTTGTTAGGAGGTTAAGATGTCCATAACTCCCTGGTGGAGGTCATTTTTCTTTGAAAGCCATGGGCTGACATTTTAACAGCACATTGTTCTCGATATATTCCTCAAGTGGAAAGGACCGGATAGCTTTTGTGCTGAAGTTTGTCCCGGGTGAATGACTATCCATTACTGCCACCAATACGAGGTCATTTCTATTTCCCTCACCTTCCACCCATTGCCTCGCATACGGCAGGGATCTCCTTTTGTTCTCCACCAAAGTATGCAATCTTGCCCGCACCAACCTCTCATAAACCACTTGAACAGTAATTGGCTGTTGATTTAGGGCTGTTAGCCGTTGACTGCCAAAAGGTCCCAGATACCTACTTTCCCATTTAACAGCAGTAGTAGTGTTTTGGCGTAATTTATTTACGAGAGTGATAGGCCCAGATGTAGCAACCTGAAATGCATGGTATAAAAATTGATATTGAACCAAGCAGTTGGTGGTGCTCAGGGCTAGTGTTATGCTGGTACTAAGTTGTTGAAGACCGCGGGGAAGTGTTAATCGGCAGAGGCTGTGTGTGTAAGCGTGAACGCCCGTCTTTGTGCACGTGTGTGCGAATGTGTGTGTGTGTATGTGTGTGTGCGTTTGTGCATGTGTGTGTGTGTGTGTGCGTGTGTGCACATGTGTTATGTGTGTGTTTGTGTGTGTGTGTGTGTGTGTATGTGTATTTGTGCACACGCATGTGTCCATGACTGCATTAGTGTGTGTTTGTGTGTTGTGTGTGTGTGTGTATGCATGTGCGTGTGTGTATATGTGTTTATGTCCGTGTTTATGTGTGTGCCATCACTGTGGCCACTTGAAGGTGTGACACGACAACATGGTGTGAAGGAGAGTAATTCCCCAGGTTTCTCAGGATCTCAGATAAACATAACTCAGAAGTCTCAAGGCAAAGCCCATTGTGTTTGTATTTAATTTGTGTGCGTGCGTGTGTGCATGCATGCATGCGTGCGAGTGTGCATGCGTGCGCGTGTGTGTATGCAATGAAAAGGTAGCACATGTTGCCCATGTTGTGGAAAGCAGGGGAGTTCCACGCCTTTATTGACTTTCAGATACAAACCATCTCCCTCTATCCCAGATCTGGGATGTCAACAATGCTATAGGTGTGCCCGGGTGGCTCACTGGATTGAGCGTGTACCATCAAAGGCACAGCCCTGATCGCAGCGACCCGGGTTCTGCCTGGGTCCTTTGCTGCATGTCCTCCGCTCTATCTCCCATGCCTTCCTGTCAATCTCACTCTATCATAAAATGCAAAAAAATCATCTTTAAAAAAAACAACAAGGCTATAGCCAAACTCCTGGGGCCAGTGCACAGTGCCTATGAGTGCAAGGGGTGGAGTCAGCAGGGTTCACTGTTATGCTTCAGATATATGACTGTATAAGTTAAATGATGGAGGTTTCAGAAGACAACAAGTGTGTTTCTACAATGGCGATTCTGATTCACAGGTTTGTTTTAAAACCTTTACATACACTTTGTCTAAGGTGGACTAGAACCTCTTTCAGGTGACAGAGGTTCTAGTTTATAGCCACCTGCTACAGGAGAAGTTTACCTTTTAGCCCTGGTGGATTTTCAGTTTTACTGGGAGGGATACGGACAATTATTATTACAGTTACCAGTCCCCTTCTGGATCCGAGATTAATGGTCAGACGTATCACGTTTGTAATGGTTCCGACTGGCCTGGTAGTTTCCTGTACATGCCCATCCCATGTTACGGAAACCCAGATTTCAGCTTGTCTGCAGTCAGACTATAGATGTTAATCTAGAGTCAGATTTGTGAGACTATAACCTCTCAGGCATCATGCTCAGCTCCTCAGATGTGACGTACAGATGTCTTAGTCATCTTGCCGCTTACAGTTTTTTCCCAAATTATTAATATAAATATTTAAAAAATTTAAGCTGTTCACCCTTTACTTGGAGGAAGTGACGTCCAAAGAACAATTGCTCATAAGAAGTGATGAGATACTGAGCTAACCACAGCAGACTAACTTTTGAACCAAGATTTATGCAAGTTTTGACGGCATAGCTGTTCTACAACATCTGTGGAATGGACATTCCTCTGTCACCCCGAGATGTGGCATGGCCCATTATTAAATGCCCCAGTTGGTGCTAAACATGCTGGGAAGTTATATTACCTGTTTATTTACATTTCCCATTTCCCATTTCCCATTTTTACATAGGAATGTGCAATAGGGCTTGACATTTTGACATAAATCACAAATATCAGTTACTGTACATATTGCACACTGTTTCAATTCACTACCCTTGCAAAGTCCTATCAACAAGAACCATGCCAAATAGAAATAAAAATATATTTCCATATTTTTATGGATATTTTATATCATGTGGTGTGTGTTTGTGTGTGTGAGTAAAGAAAAATCATTGTTGTTTCCAACTTCATTGTCGTTTGATAATATTGTGACATTTAGGGCATTAAGTCAAATGAAGTCTTGTCCAAGCATGTCTTGTTAATTAAAAAACTTGGACCTCTGCAAATTAGAGTGCAGCGCACGTCCTTTAAAATGCACGTACAGCACATGTGTATAGGGTGAAGTTGCACGGTGAAAGCGCTGCAGTTTGAGTGGCTCGAGGGCAGAATAAAAACGAAGCACGGCCAGTATAATACGTTGTGCTCTAGTTTAGAGTGATAAATGGAGCTCTCGTCGGATTGTCCACAAACAGACTGCAGACCAAACAAGTGATTGCATGTGTGACACATAGCGCTGATGGCTGTAGGATATTACTTGACGGTCAAAGACGCCATTTGATGTGCTCTGCCGCTGGGGCAACATCCAGGCTAGTGTGTCAATGTTGTTTGCGCCTGATGTACACTCAATCTTTGGAGCTCCTGAGCTTCTTCAATCTCACTTTCATGTCTGAACTTGTGTCAAGCTCATTTTTACCCACATATTTGAAACATTAAATTGTTAGTTATGCCCCTTTTGGCCAGCCTTTTAGTTAGACTTGTCTGAAACTTTTAACAAACTATTCACCTATGTCACAGTTGCTAATGCTAAAGATCTGTAATGAAAAGCATCCGTCATGTTAGCAACTTGACAGCACATTTCCACTTGTTCTTCCCCTGGCTATTCTATTATTGCTACCCTAGAAAAGTGTGAAATCAAATAATAAATGAAAAGACTCTGGAGGGGGTGGAAACAGCAGGCCCTATTAATTAGCAGAGGCACTTGCCCCTCAACAATGTGGGTTGCTAGGACTAGCCACACTCTTACCAAACTAATGAGCTTTTGATGTTTTGCATTTTCAAGAAACTTGGTCCAAAGCTGAACCAAGTATGACTCCATTATGTATTGTCCCAGTATGCGTACAACTGCCTACAGGTCTAGTTCAACTTTGTAAATACCAATGTAAATGGATGTAAATTAGAATGACCAAGGAAAGATCAACTGCATTTTAATCCAAAGATGTCCTGTGTACCGTGTGCCACTGTGTTGTGTCCGTGTCCAAGGCAGTGCTGTTTCTGCTTGAAATCAGAATTTAAATGGGGGCGGGGTTAGAGGTTGTAGGCTAAATAAAAAGCATGAAGTGCTACATAACAGATCAAAAGCCAGCCCAGAATTACTGACGAAAAGGCCTGACATGGAGGAACCAGGGGTCTTTGATCTCAAGTGCTATCCCAAGCCCCTTGCTAGGTGTGTCTTTTACTGAATCTTAATTATAGCCAGCCTGGTGTCTGGAACTGTTTACTGCAAGCAGGCAGGGCCTTTTTGCCACTGTGCTTATGAAGCAGATACTTCCTCCTCTCTGGTCTATACAGCAGTGTAGGCGTGAAGGGAGGCTGATCTGTCCTGACCTGTATGAAAGACTTCAGACTTCATGTTGCATGCATGTGGGAGGCATGTGAAAATCTGGGGGAGGGCAGGGATGACTAAACACAACAGGGAAAGGAGTTCCTTGATAAATGTGATGGAATCCGACAGAGTTCTGGACTATGATACCATCTTTCTGCTTAAAGGCCTCAAACGCGAGTATCCCCCCTGCCTAATGTATCAAGGTTTGTCAACGTTTTAAAACCGTTTGAAAGGCTGAAAGGCAAGTTGCCTCAGCCAGACTTCAACTGCATCAGTCACACTTCCTGTCGCCTATAACTTCCCATAACAAGACTTAATCCACGCATCGGAGGTCTGTCACTGTGTGACCTGCAAGGCTTTATTGTATACAAAAGGAGGCCTTTGTGGTTGGATGGAAGCACCATGGCAGCAGTGGTCAACGGAAGGTATTGTCTAGGGGTGAGCCGGCTCCCTTTGAGCTGGCAGAACCCATTACCATGGTCAAGATGCTCACAGCCCTATCTTAAAAGCAATGTTGTGTTTTATTATTTCTTTAGAGTCTTTTCTGGCCCAACCTCAAAAAGAATGATTCTGGAAAAAGGGGAGCTCTCTGTGCTCTCGGCGGCTTTTTAAACCAGTTTCCAGGGTACAGCCCTGGTGGCTCCAAAACATTTGACAGTCAGATGTGCTGCTGTTGCAGTGAGAATAACAGAGAAGAGATAGAATGCAGGAGTCTTCGCTATGATTTGTCTGTCACTCTTCCCAACCACTGTGACCTTGTGAGAGAGATATCTTTGACGTTTATTGAAGTATATTTGTAACAAATGATTGTAATTGCTAAATTAACAACACCAAACGGCAGAAACAGTAATTGCCATCCAATTTTGTTTTCTTTTGACAAAATGACACATACTCTTGGCTGGTACATTTTGCGGAGACTGTGATAACCAGTGGACACATTTTGTTGTCATTTGCTAACCTTTTGACCATTGATATTTTGAATTCACTCAAATGCTAAATGGTCTTCTACATTTAAAGGTTTTTAATCTCCCACTCAAACGCATGCCTGTTATATCAGTGGAACAAAGGGCATAGTGTGGACATCCAAGTGGATGTCCACAGCCGCTCTGAAATCATCCCAAACACCTTTTCTTTAGGGTTTGACATAACTTGAAAATAATATAGGCTCCACTGAGGCATCCTTTGCCTTTACCAGGATGTAATGATAGTCGTTGATGCCTGGAACACACCTGGTCTGCATGGAGATGTGGAACAGTAACGCTGGCTTTATGAGCACACTGCGTTCTCTCCAGCGATGTTGAAGCCGGTTTCATCCTTTTTTGAGCCAAAATCGAATGACTTTAAGGCTTAGGTCTAATTTGATATTTTCTCTTGGTCTCTCTCTCTTGATCTGACATAACACAGTGTAGCTCTGGGCCTCAGGTCCCGCCTCTCTTTATCCCAGTGCAGCCCAAGGGGTGCCATGTCTCCATGGCTTACAAATCACATATTCATTCGGACAGTTCCGTTTCATTATTTTAAATCTCTGTATTATCCTGAGATATAACCAAACCTTTCAGCCAGAGGTCATATGACCTCCACTCACCAGAGACATACAAACCATTGGCTCTGTCCCCTAAAAGTCAAATCAACAGAGTTTAAATTGATACGTAAGCTGCTTACACAAAAACCAAAACAAAAAAAGAAACGATAAAAAAGAGGACCCGTTGTCCTGGTCCGGATCCCATAAGCCCTTTTAGCCCTTCCCACTATGGTCTGTTTATCAGATCCAGACTCTCACCAAGTCTCTGCTCTCCCCTCGGAGGCACTGTTCAGATGGAAATGTGACCTGTTACGGAGGTGGCCTTGCCTAATACATTCATTCGCGGTGCCAGCCAGGGTGCAGCTGTCAGCCGGGTGTATATTTGCAGAGCATGAATGAGATGCTCGCGTAAGGTCTTCCAAGTCACCAAGAGGGTCAGCTCATTTGTTTCGAGAAAAATAGAGAAAGACAGAAAGAAGAAAAACTCCCACGTTCCTGTGCTCTGTATGTGTGTGTGTGTGTGTGTGTGTGTGTGTGTGTGTGTGTGTGTGTGTGTGTGTGTGTGTGTTTTTTCTCTCCATTACGCCTTCTATTTATGATTGGCAGCCCTGACTCCCATGCAGACAGAAGGTACAGCTTTCAGCAATGTGTGATGGAGTGACCTGCAACGCAACACCAGCCGGGGGCCTAGGACCCGTCTGGCTTGTGTTCTGACTCCTACCTCAGTAGGGACACGATAAAACATGGCGGCCCTTCCATCTGTGTGTCAAGTTGCGTAATCAACCCTGCCAGGCATAAAAGAGGGCGGAGGGCGGAGGGGGGAGTTTCAGTATCTGTGGTATGAGTGAAATGTAAACACATGGCCTGGTGTGTAATGCATCAAAGTATCAGCTGGCAAATTCTTGGTCAGCAGCAGTTTTTCGCTATTGTCAATCCAGTCTGGGCGTCTTCTTGCTCCGAGCAGCAGATAAAAATATTATTATGAGCTTCATGAGCAGAACAAAGCGAAACAACTGAGAAATGCTCAACATTTTTTTTGGGGGGGGTTTGGTTGAAAGGCTCTATATGGTTCACTGGACCTCACTTATGACCTCTGGGATATAAACATAAATGGGGCTGGACATGCACCGCTTTTGACGTATATATATCGAACTGCAGTGAGAAAAAAGGGCAAAGAAAATATCCCTTTTGATTAGAAGTAAGAAAGTGAGTCAGTTCATCCTTTCAGTGAACTGTACTCAGCTCAGGCACAAGAGTCGTATTCACATGCAGTTGACTTAACCACAGCCTGGCCTAGCGTTGCCTGTTGCCGAGGCTTGACCAATAGCTGTTTGGATATAGGGTTTGAGGTGCAGGAGGGGAGGCACTCATGGATATGCCAGGGTTTTCTTTTTTCTTCTTCTTCCTAAGTATTTTCCCCTGAGCAGCATAGGGCCCTTTTAACGTTGCGGGGGGTTGATATTTGTGTATTAAACATTTTTAATCATGACCTATATAAACCTAAGAGGAGGCCACACTGCTGCTGTCCTTACAGGCAGACATTCAGACCCTTTGACCAGCCCCAGGTTTTATATAGAGCAGAATGCAGACAGCTCACCACCACCTTCTCAAAGTAGAAGTTTAAATGGTAAATGTTTGCTCTGCAGGACATGTTGGAAACGCATTGAAGCGACCCTAACCCTTTTCACCCTCCGACCTCCCCCACAGCTCAGGATATAACACCACCAGTAATACATAGAAACACACGCTTATATACTACCTTAAGGAAGTAAGCAAAGAATGTCTTTCAGACATTCTTAGCATCAACATTGTTGCAGTAATATTGTAATATTTTAGAAAGTGGGCATAGTTGGTCTGTTCCATGACCCAGAGAGCATGAATGGGGATGATACACTGTGTTACATTCATGGAACTCTTTGATCAATATAATGGAGGAGAACCACCCTGGTATTGAATGTTATTATGTATTCACTATTCCTAATAGAAGATTTTGCCCATGCATTTTTTATGTATCAAGGTCATATTTTCCTTTTTTTCCCTTTATCTTACACAAAATACCGGTTTCCACACGTGGAACTTTCATATCTCGTCCTTTAACTATTTTCCTACTCTAATGGGTTCTTTCAAGAGCGAGGGATGAAACTCGCAGGTAAGGATGACGAAGGTTTGCACATTTTTGTACACATTTTTGAAAGCAAACACACCTTTGAACAACACCGTGGGTGAAAGGTGGCTGTGTCCTGACTCAATCCAGCCTTTTTTTTCCCTTACTCCCCAGTCGCAGTGCCTTCTACTTTAATTTTTTTCTCTCTCGCTAAGGAAAGCACCTTTACACGGGGCTCCTTAAGAAGTTTAGACTGAAAGAGACAGAGTGTTTCTGAAAACCTGGAGGCCTTCAGCTGAATCCCATATGTTTTCTTTGGCACAGTGCGCACTGTCTGCTTGGCCTGGGCCGATGCTGGGTATATAAACCCAATGGAACACAGGGAGAGTCTTGATCCTGTCTTTCGAGCTTTCTATTTAGGTACCAGAGAGCTGGTGGCACGTCAGACACCTGTTATTGTCTGGTCCGGTCTGCTAAGCTGTCCTATTATCAGCCAGAACTGGACTTCATCTCCCAAAGTGTCCCCGCCCCTCCAGCTATCCAAGCTCAGAGGGATCCTTGAGCAAAGCAAGGTTTTGTTTTGTTACGTTTCTGATAAGTTTCCATTTAATCTCCTCACAATCTTTCGGTGAAATGGCAAACACAAAGGATACTATGTGTTCTGGGTAAATGTGCAATTCAGTTGGACTGTCATTTTAGTATTATGGGACGTACATGTAGTAACAGCCTTGGTTTTAGCCTCCTGCACTACAACTAGTGTAGGCGTAGCTTACAATGACTTCTACAATCTGGACACTTACATGAGGATGGCAATGTGTATATTTTCAACACAAGCATTTAACAGCATTCATTTCCTTTAGCCAGACTAAGTTCTATGGGAACTTTATCCGCAGTGCTCTTGGCTGGTATTTTTCCATATTGATATTTTGTCTGGTAACCTTTTGATAGGGTAGGGAAGAGGATTTTGGGGAAATGGTAGAATTCTAATAAAACTTTGTTTCGAAAGGAAAAGTTTTCCTCAACATGGTTCTATAATATATAATATATAATAATATATATTACTCTAGTAATCTGTGGCTGTCGACATATTCAGTATACATCAGGCCATAATAATCACTGTCTTGCAATAGATTGCAAGACAATCAATAAGTCAAAAGTATATCATAGTTGCATGGTAAAGCAAAGTATTTAGTAGTAGGAAAACTGAACAGGTTGTTATTTATTATGAAAGAGACAGAGACAGGACCATATGAGGTAATTTTGATCTAATATGAGCAATCAGCTCAATTATATTTATAACCCCTCTAGTTGATTCTCCCTCCCACAGTCAATGAGTGTGTGTGTTTGTGTGTGTGTGTGTGTGTGTGTGTGTGTGTATGAGTTTGTGAATAATTAACCACAATACATGACATGAAGGTGTAAGCCCCTGATGTTAACAGAATACTAATTTGTATCTGAATATACCGTCATCTGCAACTATAGGATAGCAATGTGATCAGCGAGAGCCAATCATCAACAATGGCTAATTCCCAGTGCCACAAGTCTTCTTCTGTCTCTCTGTGCCATTCTCGCAACTTGGAAGACGATCTAGTCTCAATGCTGTTGCATTGCTATCGTATAATTGCAGCTGAGAGTATATTCAGAACCAAATTAATATTCTGTTTAAATCAGGTGTTGTGAATAATTATCTTCCAAAATGTATTAACAGGTTTAAATCCGTCTGTCAAGGGACACATGTCTAAATGATTGACAAATGATTCCTGTACTTTTGTTTTCTGGGGAAGAATATGAGATGATGTAAGACAATGGTAATCATTTGAGGCTTAAGACCTTTATGTATGGTTGTCCATTGGACAGCAAAACTAAGCACAAAAAAAACTAAAACGTGACCCATTATCTCTTATTGGGTGAGGTGCAAAGCGTTGGTCTGTACAAATCCAGAGCTCCTATAAGCCTTTTTCACATCTGTACTGTTTATAGCTGCATCGCACGTGCACCGCTGAGACACCCCACATGTCAGTCAAGAAGACAAATGAGGCGGGAGTTAATGAGAGATGGCAGAAGATCCCAGAGCCGGGCGTGCTGCGCAAAGCCTGCAATGTCTGCAGCGGGCCCACTGCTCTGATAATCCACTGACAGGGTATCAGGATGGAAGGCTAATGAGCCCCATTGCCCTCTTAAGTAAGGATTCTTATATGCCCCCAGTTCTTTTATAATATGGATCTTCTTCACCTCTGGACTTCCCCACAGGTACCAGATTATCCGCTAAATTACTATAGGAGGGGGTAGCTTAAGGAAAGAAACATGGACCAATCATTTATTATGTAGTAAATAGGCTAGCATGGATTCTTATATGCTTTCCATATTAAACAAAATCTATATCCCGACAACATTTAGCTCACCTCTCCAAATCCATCATCGTTTTACAGTTTTTGTTTACAGATACTGAGGCTTAGGCTCTGTTCAGCTGCCTCAGTGTTAGAATGACACACACACTGTGGGGTGACTCCATAATACCTGATTCATTGACATGGCGGGACCGGGTTGAGCAGGGGTGTCTGGCAGCCCTGCTTCAGACGGGGCTTTACGCAAGGCGATGGCAGACAGGGACCCACCTAATCCCCTGGACTCCAGCTCTGTCACTGAGCCGTCATTTTTGCTTGTTATTCTCGCACCCCTCACTGGTGTCATGGGACTCTTTCCCTACCACTATCCCCTATCTATATGTCGAGACCATTGAAAGAAACGTATTGATCGATGAGTTTGCGGTTTAATAATTTCAGCTGATGGTCAACCTCTCTTCATCGGGGATGGTGGATATCCTCGTCAGATCAGCGGGAGCCCACTCGAGATCATCTGTCTTTTGTCTCTGGAGATCTTTCGATTAGCCATATTAGAAGGGTTCCCTCTGAGAACGTGGGCAGGCGAAAGGCAACCCCGCAGTGTGACCTTTTAAGCAGGATATGAAGCTCTGCTGAGTGGATTCTGGTCCAGAAGATGAAGGTTCGATAAGCGTAACGACTAGCCAACCATCTCAACGGAATCACTGTCAATCTGGTAACATCATAGTTGCACATAAAGAGCAGTCAGACGACTGCACAATCCTCCTTCTCTGACTGAAAAAAGTGTATGTAAAATATATTTCCGTCCTTATATCCTCACAACCCCATTAGCTGTGCCAACATTTCATCATACTATTAATACTGCAGTTATAGGTTTCTGTGTGTTTATTGTTCTTTATTAGAAGTTCTTCGCATCGGTGCATGCTTGTGAAGTTAGGTCCCACTGGCACACAGGCATTCGGCATTTGATGCTTCCTTTTTCTTTCTCTTTCGATCCTCACTTTCCAACTTCCCTTTAAAAGCAGTGCAAGTAGACTTTGCAGTTGATCTGAGACTGAGAGAGTTGACAATGAATCAGTGTGTGTGGAGTGGTTGCAAAAGTCCCAAATGCCCACCGGTAGATTTTGATGGAGCAACATGTTCTTGGAGCAGACCAGGTAGCATTTCTCCTTGGATTTTTTGTACCAGAGAGAAACAACAACAACAGCTTGGTTCTGTGTGACAGTCAGAATCTGAATCGTTGATTGCGCTCTGTACTTCATTGCCTTTTGTGTCACTTCACAAGAATATCTGAGTGCATCATCGATTCGCTTTTCTTTTTCTCCACCGTCTGCCGAAGGAGACCAGACATGAAATGATATTGACAAACATGCTCAATTACCCTCCAATTAGCATTTATTCTGAAAATTGTAGCAGGTGTATTCAAACAAAGCCCTTTTTTTTTAAGACAATGCTTGTCAATCTTAGGTTATTATTTTGCAATGTTATTAACCCTGTTGCCAACTCAAGTGTGTGTGTTTATGTGCGTGCAGAAAATCTGTGTGTGAGTATGTGTTTGTGTGTGTGTGTGTGTGTGTGTGTGTGTGTGTGTGTGTGTGAATGTCTGCCAACAAGTCTCATCTTGAAAACAATTCAAGCTTATCAAATCTCTTCATAAATCTCATAGTCCTATAACCGTGACTTATCAGACTGCAGCATTCAATAACTGCCCAGTACACACCTCTCCTGGTAACTCCAATAAGCTCCAGCCACTCACGTGTGCACGTCGGTGCATGCGTGTGTGTGTGTGCATGTGTGTGTGTGTGAGTGTGTGTGTGTGTGTGTGTGTGTGTGTGTCTGCAGGCGCATGTGTCTATTTCATGCTCCGCGATCAGGAATGTCTTTCTCTAACGAGCTGCTGTTTCTCCTACACAACAGCCCAATGGCTTTGTTTTGCCTCGTTCTCTACAAGCTCTGCAGTGAAGCAGAGACTCTACAACACACTCTCAAGCGAGAGGAACTACATTCACTCACTCCCTGATGAAGTGAGAGCGATGTTACACATGCACGGAGTGTGCTGTACAGGGTGGAGCCACCTACGGAGTAGAGAGTGATACAAAACACCCATCCCTGGGGGTGAGGAGTGATCTTCCCAACAGCCTTCTGTTAACGTTCATCATGGGCTGTATTATTCCTGACTCCCCCCTTTCTTTGATACTATAATTGCAGTCTCTTGAAAAGTCAACAAATGTCCTTGCTGAACTGGCCTCCGGCAGTGGTTCTGTATGGTTCATTTCTTTCTCCTGCACCGTCGTTACAGCTGGCCAAGGTTCAAACGTTGTTTCTGTGACGACAGACGTAGTAAAGCCATAGTAATTCCATGGTGGTACCACCGTTTCGGTGACGAGAGACATGGTAATGCTAAGGTAATTCCATGGTTGCAGCGTGGAAATAAAAGCCACAGAAGGTGAATCAGGGTTGTGGGAGTATTGTCTTAACCACTGTTTACTTTACATAATTATGTAGAGGGCTTGCTCCTGCGATCCCATTTTACGACCCCGCGACTTGACCTCCTCACCAACCAATAATCTGCCCGGCCCAGGAT
>JAOPUD010000140.1:3489651-3500599 GCA_027122715.1 Trisopterus minutus
ACTCACTACCTACGTAACCAGGAAAAGTTGGAAAGACTATGAATGTAGGAAAAATATATATTTAAAAAAATAAATGATACAATTACAATTATTTTAAAGAAATAACAACTGATAGTGGAACATGATTCGAATCTTCCTCTCTGTATGTGGATCCTGTAGACTCCCTTGTGGGCGTGTCTCACAACGAGACGCCTCATCGCTCCTCCTGATATGCGATAGCCGATCAGTGATTGATCTCTCAACGTAAAGCGGGGCTGCTTGAATCAATCATTAGCACCATCTCTAATCCGACCCATAGCCCCCACTTAGCACTTTTCGGTGCATTCCGGCCAATCGATGTGTGTGTCGGTTCATCTCCATCCTTTTCCCTTCAACGACATCTCCCAACACCCTTTCCTCATGTGGATCAGGCTGATGAGATGCGCCGTTGCCTGGCACACAATGCTTCCTTTCAGTCTTTGACTGTCTTCTTCGACAAGGCCGCTGCTGTCACATCTTGTCCCCCACATCATCTCGTCTCCCACCCACTCACAAACCTAGACTCTATTTTTATGTGGTGGCCTTGAACTTCCCCACGTCTGTCATTATGTGCTTTTGTTCTGCCTCACTCTCCGCTTAATCTCTAATTACCCTCTGTCTCCAGGCTACGCTCCAGTGACCGGCATGTGCCACCCAGTGAGGAGCTGCACCCTCAACCATGAAGACGGCTTCTCCTCCGCCTTTGTGGTGGCCCATGAGACCGGACATGTGTAGGTCCAGCTTTACATGGGGAGGGTTGATCTATTGTGGTGTATTGGAGAGCTCCTTGGTCCCCCGCTGGTCTGAGTTCTAGCTCCTACTGATGGATTTTGTCAGAGCTCTGACACAAGGAGGAACACAAACCACAAACTTACAGTCATTTGTGTTTGTTTGTCATTTGGGATCCTCCTTGTGTCACATGAGGGCATGCACATGCATGTGAGAATGCACGATGTCCACCCCACGTGTGCGTGCATTGTGTTTTCTTGATCGGAATACAAATACTGTATAAAGACCATGGAGACGATAGGCGTCGGAGTGGCTTACCCCCTTAATCGGTTGTCATTTGATTAAGTCGGACCACATTATTCAAACACATGTCTGCAAACACAGGCAAGTCACCTACCCTCACTTATCGAGTCAAACGATCAGGGCACTCGATCCTCAAGCAAACTTGCACACAGACATAAATGGGATTACGGTTGAGCACCATCTGCTTGATGAAGCCACAGGGATCTTTCAACAGGATCGAAAATTGATCAGAACAAGAAAGTGGCAGGGGGCCGTGATGGTTCTCTTTCTCAATAAGAAGGCCAAGGTTCACGCTCACACGTTGGCAGTCACACTCACACTTGCGTTGGATGATCTCGAGTCGGATACTCAAATCGTGTCCACTCCCAAGGCACTGCTGTTGGTGAGCCCGTATGGTCTCAGAACCAGCAGAACAACAGAGACGTAGAATCACGTAGAATAAACCTCAAAGCAATCTGTCCGTCACGTAGCATTCATTTAAGAATAACATAGGATCTAATTGAAGAGCTATGGAAGCCTACCGCATTCACTTGAGAAAATATATTATGCTCTTTAGATAATTACAACATACCTATCTCAGAATTCAGAGAAAAGTTTTAATGGATAAAAAAAGGCTCTTGGTTAGGGAAGTGTAATGCATTCACTTGAGAAAAAGTATTCTGCTCTTGTTTTTTCTAAATTAAGGACATAATTTTCTCAGAATTCTGAGAAGTTTAAATGTGGATTTATAAGTATGCTCTGAATGAACAGCTTGATGAATGATCAGCTTTTTCTGAATGAACAAGTTAATTAAGTCAGAATTCTGAGAACGGTTTTGCATAAAAATAAAGAATCTGCTCTTGTTTTTCTGACTTAATGAGCTACATCACCTCACCTCACTTTATGAGGTATCTCATTAAGTCAGAAAAAATGGGCAGAATTATTTTTTTAAGAAAAAATTCTCTGAATTCTGAAATAATTATATAGTTATTTTCTTGGGTGAATGTATTAGGCATCCAAGCTTAGGGGAACGAGAGCTTCACTTGCGATTCTGAGGTATCTCTTTAATTCAGAATGACCAAGCAGAATTTATTTTGCCATGAAAACGTTTTTCTGAATTCTGAGATGATAAACTTGTTAATTCAGAAAAGCAGCAGATTCTTTAGTCCATGAAAACTTTTCTCGGAATTCTGAAATAATTCTGTCAAAAACAGCTTACAAAAAACGATCAAATAAACATCATAGAACTTGTATAAGCTTTGGTGCTGTCATTCTTCTGGGTCTAAGAATGGTGTAACTTGGTTCTAGGTTCTTAGTGACTCTACAGAGCCATACCATAAGCGTCTAAATAACCGGGGAGAAACTCAATAAACATGACATTCCCAACATGGAATGGCACCAAACCCATTAACCAATAAGTGCAATAATACTAACAATTGAATTATCTTTAAAATCAAATGTACAAATATGAATAATTGGATATTCTTAGAATTATTCAGAAAAAATGATATATATAATATAAGAGACAATAGAAGAGACAACGCATATGCAGTTTGTCTTTACAGCCAAAAATGGCTTTTACTATCATTCAATTATGGCTCATTGAAATGAATGACTTTGCTCAACAACAATCAACACAGTGAGAGAGAAAGAGAGGGAGAGAGAGGTATTATTCCTTTTGAGAACCAGCTGGAAGTTGTTTTCACAGAGACATCAGGCTTGCTTTGAAGGGCCACAATTGGAAGCCATGAAACGGTGGCCATGTCTACCTTTCAAAAAACTATTTTATTACTATTAACAGTCTTTGTATTCTTGTAGCTATAAAGCAGTGTGGGCCCATGGTCAACATTTGTTCTTTGTAAATATATTTATTTATTTGGTTTGTACTGTTATGTCTCAATCATACATAACTAAAACTCAGATTATCTTCCTAAAAACTATCTGGGTCAGTGAAACTTCTATAAATAATGCAATTTGAAAAAAATTATAGTTTAGGCCTTAAATTATGCCTTGGAGAAATAAATAGGAAATGTGTGAAAAGAAATATATAAAAACTTAAAGTTAGAGTTTTAAAAAACCACAGACAATTCCAAAATATATCAGAATAACATTAAAGCATGCTAATTATTAGTTGACTAACGAAGCAACTACTTAGATATATTAGTTGTATTTGTATTTCTGGCGGTTGCTAATGGCTTCCCCTGTGTCTTCTGTCGAAATAATGTTTTTCTAAACTGCCTATGTTCTAAATTGTTTGTAGTCATTCAGCAACATTATACATAGCCAAATAAAGGGCAGTTCTTGCCACACATCTAAATAACTTTAAATTAATCTAATGATTCATTTGAAATGCATGAGGTAAGCTCTGAAGAGAACAGTGATTGGGGTTTTCTGTGTGCCATTCAAGATTTTAAGAGATTTTAACCATGGCTTTCTAAGGTTCTTGCCTTGTGAAAATCTCACTGTATCCAGAATCCAGAACATGTTTCATATTAGTGTGGTGGAAAAGCGATGTGAAACATGGCCATGAAACTTCATGAATGCCAACCTCCTGAAGTTGTAATGACTCTTAAACTTTCCATAGAGCATATACTGTACACGGAAATTGTAGGATACATATAAAATAACAGGCAATAGCCAAATAGACAGTTCCATGGCAGGCATAATTAAGATGGCTGCCAAAGAAAAAATATCCAGTAGAAGACTGTGAAACAGCTTGACATCCTGTCGTTGAGCTAGAGGGCACAAAGAAATCCCACATATCTGCATTGCATTGCTTGATTTGCTCTCGGTAAAATAATAGGCTAGTGGATTGGCTGCAGCACATATCAGAGATAACAAAATCTTACCTCGGACCACAATTACAGAGCTTGAGGTTTTCTCTTCCATTCTCAGGCCAAATGTCATCACATTTTTTCAACACTCAACACACCCCACAAACCTCATAGCCCTTGAAAGAAACCACACACACAATTAAATGCTTTTATTTGGATCCAAATTTAAAAAGGAGGAGAAAATGATTCAAACATTTTGGGAATAAATATTGATAGTGCTTCAGGTTCAACAAGCTTACATGCCTTTACAAGACCTACAAGACAAGACACACACACACACACACACACACACACACCCACACACACACACACACACACGCACACACTATGGTCTGTGGTTTCTCTGGTGCATTGTTGTGTAACTGAGGGGACCCATGTTGCTGACTCACCTCTGTCTCTTGGTTTTGGGGGGGGTCTTCAGACTGGGGATGGAGCATGACGGGCAGGGGAACCGCTGCGGGGACGAGACCACCATGGGCAGCGTGATGGCCCCCCTGGTGCAGGCGGCATTCCACAGGTATCACTGGTCCATGTGCAGCGGGCAGGAGCTGAAGCGCTACATCCAGTGAGTCACGCACATGGGCACACACACACATACATGCATGCGCAACCGGATGTGGGCATAAACACGGCTGCGCGTGCACACCACAGGGTGGTGACTTAGTGTCTTATATCGACCACTGTTCTGTGATTGCTCGTGGGAGCCAAGTCCTCACCGGCGATTTTATAACAATGGATGTGTTATGAAATGTGACAGCACAGAAGCGACGTGACAGTTTTTGGATTATTTTTTGGTTTTAAATAATGGTTGCCTTTCTGTTTCCCAAAATGGGATACAGACATGGGATACAGACATTACAGACATTTTGGCATAATGATATTCAAGTGCAGGCCTATATGCATGGGTGTCAGTTTGGTTTGATATGTGCTGGGGACAGCGACGCATTCGAAAGTGCATTTTCAGAAGTGCTGGTTACAATGAGGATGCACTCTTTTTTCTCTTTAGTGCAGGTAATGAAAGGTTCTGAAAGACGGCATACCCATGTAGCTTACTAATGAATAAAATTTATGCAAAAAACTAGGGGTGTAACAATACACAAAAGTCAGGATTCGGTACGTACCTCGGTTTTTAAGTCACGGTTCGGTATGTTTTTTCAGTACAGCAGTTTTTATTGTTTTATTTTCAATAAACAATTTGATTTTGATTTGATTCAATTGTTAATTGTTGATAAATTGTACGAACCAACATGCCTTACACAAATGAATAGACATCAATAACAATTGAGGATAAAAACACAATAAAGTCCATAACTTATTTCCAGTGTGATAATCAAAAAAAAAAGTATGTATATTTTTTTTTAGGTATGTACCGAAATTAAACGTGCATCGAACCGTTAGACCTGTACTGAAAAATTGTTGTTAAGTTGTGAAGGGATAAGTGTTTGGCTACACAGCACTACAAATGTTGTCAAGCTTGAAAAAGCTAAAAATATTTGTTGCAAAGCTGAACGCTGTATCACATCATGAGCTGGCTGTTCTCAATTCATAACACGCATCCATCCAATCTACATCAGGCATTCTGAGCAAAACTCCCCACCACAATTATTCCACGAATTACTCCACCATCGTCATCTCCACTATACCAAACACTGTACGAACACAAACCGTGGAGAAGTTAGGCTACTTGGTGGTTATGGCTAACATCAATTGCAAGGGTTAAAACAGCCGAGTGAGCGCAAAAAACACCAAAGACCTCGCCACAGTACCAGCAAATCTTAAGCAATAAATATCTTAACTATTTCTGTGGAAGTGGTCTGCAGATGCATCCCGTGATGTAGCCTACCACAACCATTTAGTTCAACAGGTGAACGCTCTGATACTGTCCATGGTACTCTGGTGCTTCTGACCTATGAATTCAGGCTAAAATGACTTGATTGTCTGATGGCTCATCATTGCATCCCAGCCAAAGAGTTTTGGTATTAATACCTCATTCATTGTCCAAGCCAGGCTGGCAGCTCATACAAAAATAAGTAAGGGATAATGTATAGAACGCCGATCATTATCAGGAAAATATGCCCCGACAGGGCGAACAGGACACAGCATTGAGAAGAGCTGTGTAATAATCCATAATTCAATTCAATTCAATTCAATTTTATTTGTATAGCCCTTAATCACCATTACAGTCTCAAAGGGCTTAACAGGTCAAACATTTGATACATAATAATTTAACTCAAGTTTTTTGTCTTTTTAAGTGGTGGGTACAAAATGAATCTTGACGTCAACTGGTGGGTACTCGTCCCCAGCGTCTCCAGCATAATCGACACATATGCCTATACGCTTTCTGCCTCCCGCCGCACAGCTTGCGATCAGATTTTCCGTTCCTCCGTAATGCAATCAATTTTCTCATCAGACCACTCCGCTGGACACAACAGCATCATCGTCTGTGACGTTGCAAACAGTTCGAAATTTGTTGTACAAGACGTCAGGTTCATCTTCAAAAGTCACAGTAAAAAAAAAAGTATATGGAACCTAGATCTATGGAAGCCTCTCTAATGAGACGCACACTCATTCCTATATGAAACAAACGTGTCAAGCACCGTTTCAAGCCTGTGTTTTTGCATGTTTGGACAAAAGGACCTGTTGCTCTGGTTGATAAGCAGCGGTTTAAGCCATTTCAAATGACATGGAAGACAATCACAGGTTTATTTCTGATTGTAAACTTTAAATCCAGATATCTGAGTCATTTGTTACCTGGAACAGCTGTTTGTGACATCCCATTGGCTGTTGCCACCATAATCACGGATTTCTTTTTCAGTCCCCCCACACACACAACGCAAGTCGGGCCTGATAATTCAAAGCCTTTTGAAAACAACCGTTGTCAGGGTGGGCAGCAGAATCCCTCTCTTGAGACAAGACTCATTATGCCGTTAAGGTTGATGTTCACCACGTATGGTTTTTGATTCAAAGCTTTGTCCTCGCTCTGTATCTTCGCCAGGTCCTATGACTGTCTCCTGGACGACCCCTTCAAGCACGACTGGCCTCAGCTGCCGGAGCTCCCTGGCATCAACTACTCCATGGACGAGCAGTGCCGCTTTGACTTTGGTGTTGGCTATAAGATCTGCACTTCAGTGAGTATGGCCCACAGGTGTCACTTGAATAGGCTGTGCAATAGGGGAACCAACGCCACTGAGGGCCACTGAAAAATGTAATAGCTGGAGGTTGGCCTGTATGGAAGCTGTCCAAAGTCTTTTTCCTGTTGAAATGCGCCTTGACAATTTCATAATTGCAATTTGGTCCCTTTATGAACAACTCTGGCATGAAAATGTCTCGTTAAAGTGTTCAGTGCTTCAAATATCCAGCTATGAATCATGGATTTGATCCCTGCTGTTTTTTTTAGTTATCGGCAAAGTGTATCAACATTTCTATGATAAATTTGGCAGACACTTTTATAAAAAAAAAAGCCCCTTAGCCCTCACTCATGATCAGTGAGATCTGCAAGGTAGATATGCGATCCCAATTTCCCCAAATGATGATGAATGTTGAGTAGCTAATACAGAATAACAGAGAGCCAGCAGATTAGCTGCTGCATCCCCTGACAGCTGGAGAACAGAACAGAACATTCAACTACAGTCAGCTTTAACCTCACGGAAAGGAAACTTTTCAATTTGAGCAAGAGCAAAGCAGTATAAGTAAGTAAAATAAGTCAATAGCAGGCATAATATTGCTGCTGTATTGTATGGGTATGGATTCAGCCACATCTTTCTTCTGAAGATTCACTTTAAGTCCATTGTTGTTTCAGAATCTACTTTATGTCTCCTTTGAATTATCCTAAAGAAGCTGAAGTCAATTTGACACAATGGAAATGCGAAATCCCACTCAAATACACTGACATTTGTAAAGCTAGTCATCGTAGAGCATGAGTTTAATTAAGTTCTTACACCTACCAGCAGTGCAGATGGCTGCAGAAGTCTAAATCAATAAACAATAACAAGAGATGCTATTGATTTTACCTTTTTATCCATTTGTTTTTACACACACTAATTATCAAAAAGTTGGTTATTGTTAAGAACCTGGGGAAAACGTAAATTTAAAGGTTTTAAAAAGGTTTTTCTCTGACAGTAAATTAAAGATTCACACTTAAAACCATCACATCATACCTTTTGAAATGCTAATCATCTGTTTTCAGGATTCCCGTACACACCACCCACAAAATGAAAGATAATTACGTTTTTCTGTTAAGAGATGTGATTGCAAACTGAACCAACGCTGTTGAACACGCAGACAGGAATAGGCCAGTGTGTAAAGTGCGTGCTTAGCAAGTGTTTGGTTGAGCGAGGTTGAGTGCTAGCGAGCGGTAGAGATTGAGGGTGAATGCGAGGTGAGGAAAATTAAGGGTCATAAGTGATTTGTCAACCTGGCAACATCTGTAGGCCATTAGTTATACAGCTCTCGACATTGACGGGTAGATGGTCGGCAGTGTGGCACTGTGAAGGTAGATCTTAGTTCAAGAAAGGTTGGGCCCCCATGGAAGGGCCCAGGCTACAAACTGTTTGTAGGAAAACAGGCATCCAACCTCAAACATGGTGGGAGGTCACATGTTCCCTTCTGAATCATCTCAGACCCATTCACCTGCAATCGCAGTCCAGTCTTGCAAAACATAGTAGATTTCAAAGTAAACACAACTGAAGTAAAATACAATCGTATAGGTTCTATACTTTTTTTCACAATTGTATTTGGGTCATCAATGACAAAGGAGAAAAATCCCAAATTTAGAAAATTACTCAATGTTTGTTGAATACGTCCTTTGGGGTTAGGAAAAAAAAAAAGGGGTCACAGTTAGTTCCTAGGATATGTTTGCAATAGGTGAGATGCAATAAAAAGTGGAGTTTGACAATTATGTTGTCCTAGTCTATAGCACACGACCCACAGCATGATGAAACCATCAACCAACCAACCTACCAACCAGTCTTCATCCGCCTGAATGACCCTCTTCCTCCGTCCCTTTCAGTTCCGTACCTTCGACCCGTGCAAGCAGCTGTGGTGCAGCCATCCAGACAACCCGTACTTCTGCAAGACCAAGAAGGGCCCGCCCCTGGACGGAACCGAGTGCTCACCCGGGAAAGTGAGTATCACCTCCCCTGTCCTCTCGTGTGCTCGTGTCCACCGCGGTGTCGTGCTAAGCTACCGTCAGGCCTCCTTTTCGTCCAGCAGCCGCCACTGAGCTCCAGCATGGACTTTTACTTGCTCAGAAAGTGCCCGCTGAACCGAAATGTGGTGAGCGTGCGAACGTGAGAAGCCAGGAGGATGAAGTCTAGGGAGATGCAGTAATGAAACAACCTCTCACACCCCCTACACACTCCCGCATAGGGGATAGATAGATTGGCGAGCGTTAGCGGTTTCTTCGTGCCCCGTTCGTGGACCATGAAGGCGCTTATATTGACACGCTCAAATTGGATTTCAAATGGAAATGGCGGGGTGCGCGACTGTGACGAGGCGCCACGCTATCGTCACACACAGAGGCCTGCTGGCGGCATTGTGGAGTCAGCGCTACGGCATTAGAGCCGCCAGACACAAACTATAGGACTATCTATAGTTGTATTCTTTGTTCACCATTCAATACCAGGTCAACAAACATGTTCTCAATGTCCTTCACCAAACACCGTTCCACTCAATGCTTATTTGTAGCCGGCACAATGTACAGTTGTGACGTTCAACATCAATACTTAGCATACAGGATCATTGCGGTTCATCTGTCTTCATTATATGCATTATTCATGGCCAACCATATCAATTGGTAGCCACAAGCAGTCATCAGTAATAACACTACATTAAACAACATTCAGTCATTGATGCTCACCACAGTTCTCCCGTGTTGGTCTGCATAACATTTCATACTTAATAAAGTCATACTTTAAACCGCATGCATGAGGATGGGGGCATTCATTGGGTTGCTAGGCGACCAGGAATAAGCGGCAACTCCTGGAGGTGAGTGAAGAAGGAACTCATTTCCACATCCACATGTCTTCTGCTGATGAACGGCAGCGCACGCAAACCATGGTGCTGCCAGGGCAGTGATGTTTACCGTGTTCAACGCATTAGACATGGGAGATGAACTGAAAACCTGCGCTTCATTCAAACACACAGCTGGGCGCTGACTCGCTCTGGGATCTATATCCTTCAGTACTGTACAGTGCAGTTCTGTGCTTCGATTATTAAGGGCCAGGTTGTGTGTTTGTAAAAGCTGTAAAGAGGGCTAATTGTGCTACAATTAATTCAGCTTAATGATTTCAGTTGTAAGCATTGGTCATGTTAGGATTGAATCAATGCATGCTGTGTGTGGGTGTGCTGTGTGCGTGGGAATCAATAAGTAAATTCTTTAGAACTTGCTTAGTGAATCAAATCACAGAATGACATTTTGTGACATTACAAATCTGGCAACCAGGTATTAACTGCTGTGGAAGCAGTGAAGGGAACACACACACACACACACACACAGCAGACTTACACACGTAGACACGCACCGATGGCATCAAACTATATGTCTGATCGGTTCATTAATAACTAGGACTGGGCAACGACAGGAATCCTTTCAAAATCAAACTGATTAATAACAAACCCTTGGAGTATAATAGAGCAGAACCTCCTCCTCTGCAGCTATTGGACAGTTCCAGTGCCATAAGTGAAGGATGCCCTAAGTCCAGAGTGATTGTTTGTTTGTCTCACCCTTCATATGTCCTCTGCTGTCTCTCTGTCGCCTCAGTGGTGCTACAAGGGTCACTGCATGTGGAAGAACCCCAACCAGGTGAAGCAAGATGGGTCCTGGGGCGCCTGGGGCAAGCACGGCGCCTGCTCACGGTCCTGTGGAACCGGGGTCCGCATCCGCACCCGCCAGTGCACCAGCCCAGCGTAAGAGACGGCTTCTGCCACAAAGCCCCCCAGAAGAAAAAAGAGTCTGTCTGTTCATTTACATTTACATTTAGATTTAGGGCATTTAGCAGACGCTTTTAGCCAAAGCGACTTACAATAAGTACATTTGTCATAAGAAGTGCAACAATATATCGCTGTCGGTACAGAAAGGATGTTCA
>JAOPUD010000140.1:3521090-3545208 GCA_027122715.1 Trisopterus minutus
GTGTGTGTGTGTGTGTGTGTGTGTGTGTGTGTGTGTGTGTGTGTGTGTGTGTGTGTGTGTGTGTGCGTGCTTGTGTGAGTCCTGGCCATTGATCCTGCAAACGTAAGTATGTGTGTGCACG
This sequence comes from Trisopterus minutus, assembly GCA_027122715.1. Lineage (NCBI taxonomy): Eukaryota > Metazoa > Chordata > Actinopteri > Gadiformes > Gadidae > Trisopterus > Trisopterus minutus. The sequence goes on from JAOPUD010000140.1 coordinate 3,521,212, forward strand.
TTATGTTAAGTCGGTGTTCCGGGCACCTCTCTGCTCCAGTGTTCCGTGACCTGTGGAGAGGGCGCCGAGAGGCGTCTGGTGAGCTGCCGGGTCGGAGACCACTGCACCGGAGAGAGACCGGAGGCCATGAGGTCGTGCCGACCAGGACTCTGCCACGGTGAGACATCCTGCAAATCTCAGCTCCCACAACTTCTTGTCTCTCGTGTGTCTCTGAGGAATTTCTACTGCTAAACGTATGACCCAAAGCAATGTGGTAGCCAGTGAAGCCCATTTAAATGCCTGGTTTAGCAAATGTAAATGATTGATGATGATGATATGACTGTGATTTATGAATCACAGTCATAATATTGGGCAGAATATTCACAATTCATTATTTTTGTCATTATTATGTAGGCCTAAACCTATCCTATCATGTTCAAATTCAAGTCTACCTATTTAGGGCCTAATAAACTAGAATGATTCAATATGGTAAACAAAAATAACCCAAATTCATTCATTCATTAATTAATTCATTAATTCATGTATAACATGAGTAATAATAGATAACTGACTACGTAAATAAACAAAATCCCCAAATTTGTGCCAATCCATTTATGTGCATAAATCAAAGTTATACGCAATTACGAGGTAGAATGAATCAGAGTTGGTTCATTCTGATCCTGATCCTTCAGTCTGCGAGTGCGCATCCGGATGCTTTGGTGCCGCCTGCCAGATGGCAGCAGAGTGAAAAGTGTGTGTGCTGGCCGGTGGGAGCCCTGATCGTTCTGAGAGCTCTTCTGAGGCAGCGTGTTTGGTAGGTGTCCCGTATGGCCCGCAAACTCTCTGACAATGAGGTGTGCTGAAGTCCTGACAACGACAGCAAAAAGCACTGTGATTGGCTTAGGATACAGCCAATGAGGCACAGTGAAAAGAGTTAACATATCATATCTATACAGTAGATATAGAAGAAAATCGTATAATCGTACCGTACTGAGACAAATTAGGACACTTCATTCCCTTCACAAGACACAACACCGGTCTCTGTTTAGAAACAGGGTTAGAATTAGAAACATCCTCCTTTTAAATTGTCTGTAAAAGAGGCGGCATGAGGTTGTGTCAGAAATTTTCTTGGTCAAATGGGTTACTGTTTATTTATTTATCCGGCATCCAGGAGAACCATTTCCATAGTAACCCTTGAGTTCTTTTGTGTTATGCAAAGCACATGAATTCCCATGCCGCTACAGAAATTGCCTTCTCGCCAACATTCTGGCACATTCGGTACACGCTCAGAAACCCGGGGAACTCGTGGGCTTGTCAGAGTTGAATCACTGCCCGCAGCCATCAGTCATCAGAGTCGTAAAACGAATTCAAACATAACCACTCGTTTGATGAGTAAATAGGGTGGGCTATGGAAGACAAATGGAAATTGGACGTCACAAAAACAAAACAAATGTACCTTCAAGCTAAGCTAAGTCAAACTGAAGACGTCTGTCCTGAGAACCCTGTGAAAACGCTTTAACCAACTTTGTTTCCATGGACATGAAAATTTCTGTCTGATTTGGTCATAAATTGCTCTCTTTTATTTCCAGTTCAGCCAATTAGTTGTAATTTGATATAAAAGTCATATTTGGCAGTTGATTAAATCGCTATTGAGCCACAAATGAGATTGTGGTTCTGTTTAGCTTACTTTGTTTATGAATCAACTAATGTGTCATTCATGTGTCAATTATCACAGTTGTTATTTGTGCACATGATTATGTGTGGACAGTAGGTCCCTATAATTGACACCACACAACAAGAGCTCAACGGAAAATAAAAAAAAGTATTTTCTAATAATTAGTCATTATAGATTGCAATACAGAGCAACTGATCGAACAACAACAATGCACTCTAATTAATAGGAGGGAGTTATTCATGGTTACAGAAGTTTGACAACTACCAGGGGACTGCACAGTGATCGGGTAGGATACCAGCAAGTGTGTTGCAGTGGTTCCTGTTTTGACATATTCTTCTGAAGATAAAGTCATTTCTGACAGGATGGGAGATTTCAAAAGAAAATTTTTTTTTATTTCTACAGTGGACAGACTCATACACAGGTTTGATTTTAAACCTAAACAGACACTTTGACTTCGGACGTTGATGTCTTTCCAGTATTGCAGGCATGCTGTGATACTCCTCCTGCCTCCTTGTTTCACAGTGCACATACAAAGACATGTTTTTTTTACCCTTTAACAGAAATTATTTGAATAGATATTCACACAACCATAAAATCAATGTTCGTATTGCCTCAACTCTCAGATATGATTTAAATATTGCAACCGCTTAAGCGGCATAATGGATGGACTGGCAGTGTGTTATGTATGGTGAATATACCATCCAGCTGGTCAGTCTTTATGCAGCCGTCCCAGCCCTCAAGGGCCTCTGTGTGAGGGTAACAGGGTATTACTGATACCCTCTCCAATCTTCTTGTTATTCTCCATCCAGATGAGCCTTGCCACGGAGATAAGTCCATCTTCTGCCAGATGGAGGTGCTGGCCCGGTACTGCTCCATCCCCGGCTACCACAAGCTGTGCTGCGAGTCCTGCAGCCGGCGCTCCCCCTCCTCCGTCCCCCCCGAGTCGGCCCAGACGGACGAGGAGCACCTGCGCTTCGGCTCCGCCTCCCAGCTCCTGGAGACGCTCACCGCCAACGCCACCGCCAGGAGACACGGTTTGCTGAAACCAGGCCCGGGTAAGCAAGGCTCGGCGAAAGCATCGACACAGGGAAAGGCTGGCAAACACGCCGCCACCGGCACCACCGCCCCCACCCCCGCCCCACTGAGGAGGGCCACGGCACCACCCCACGGCAAAGCGCAGAGGCAGCGGGCGGTTCACGGCCGGAGGCTATCCGCCATGGCGCCGGCGTCCCTAGCCGCCGGACACGAGAGGTCACGAGGAGAGGGTCAGAGGTCAGGGAAGGTGACAGGGGAGAGCGTCCGGGCGCACGCTGAGGTGGAGAGATGAGGGGGGGGGGGGCCGGCGAGGAGGTGTAGCCAGAACTCTGCTGCAGTCGATTCCCAGCGGTTCTCCCTCTGCCCTCGCTCTCCTCCACACGACACCGCAAGGAGAGATAGAACGACAAAAAAAAGAGCGAAAATCTGAAAGGAAGCCGAAGAAAAAAAGAGAAAAGTGCTGGTACACTTTGAGTCCCGTTCCCAGATCGGTGCCGTTGATTTGAATAGCACTGCCTAGTCCCACAGCAAGCTCTTTTTAACGTGTGATATACCCCTTGAAACTGAATTGAAGATTGTCACTCAGTTTTATCTAGATTCAATAAGGGCCATTTTGTCACAAACCAAAAATGCATTTATAGACGAAACAGAAAGGACGATCTTTCATCTTTTATTCTGTACCATTACTTTTTTGTGTGTGGGGGGGTGGTATCTTTTAGAAACAGCCATGTATGTATAACAGTAATAGAAATTTAATTTGACCTGAAGCTGAACACTTGGAAAATCAGATTTGATAAAAAGCTAAATGTTAATCTTGGTCATTCTTGGCGACTCTGGTTAATATCCCCAGTGCTCTGTACTTGGCTGATAAGGCATTTAACGGCTCATTTTGAATGAATTTGGAGGACTTCAAGACTTCCAAACAAAAAAGTCCTGAGGGGAGTAGTTCTAGTTGTATAGAACATTTTGTTTTGTTTACAATCTCAGTTTCTATGAAAAAATAAATCAGTATTATTTTGAATAGGGATGTGATGAGCAGGCTGGTGAACTTTGAGCATCTATATTATAGCTCAAAGTTAACCGGTTCCTTCTCATTCTTCTTATTTAACAGCGAGACTGGCCTTTTAAAATGAATTGATGCTTCTGCTCCCAGGTTTCACCTTAAACGGCCATTACCGTGAGAGCCATACGGCTAGAGATTCGAAGCCGTGACCTTTATGGACCTTGTATTCAATATTCATCTCCATGGTATTATTGTGTATATGTTGAGAAAAAAAAAAGGAAAGGAAAAAAAAAGGATGACAATATCGGTGTGTGTGTTTTAGCAAAATCGGTTTGATTTTGATTTGGACGATTTGTAACATGAACCCAAATGGTGTTGTCACGAGTGGTGCTATTTTTTTTCTGAGGTCAGCATGATCTTGCTACAGTTGAGGGCCTACATTAGGTCCATGCAGTTATTTTTGCCCTGGAATACATTATTCATAGAACTCATCTCTTGACACAACCACATGTTTTTGCACACCAACACACGCATTTGTAAGTCTTTGGTTTGATTGAGCAAGGTTCTTACAAGAGCATGTATGCTTCCAGCACCATCGCTTTCTTATTAAGTATACCGAGCTGGACTTTGTGGATCGGACACGACACTTTCACTGTCGAACGATTACTTTATCCTCATCATAGTTTTTTTTCTAAATGGCCTTTCCAGCTGCGGAAGGAGACTAAAAGCTATTTATATAAAAAAAGCTATTTATATTAAAAAACAAATAGGATTTTCTCACAGCCACCATGCATTTGACTGCAATAGCTGAAACACAGGTTTGTGTTTCGGCAAACAAAATTAACAATAGCACACTGCTATTGACAGTAACTCTTGTGTGCCAATGTATAGTGCTTGTATATAGCATGGAGTACATTTATATTTATTGACAAGTCAAAGGTTCTGCTTTTGTTGGTTGTTTTTTGTTTTTTTTCCGTGCAGTGTCACATGGTCATCAACATGTAGCAGGTGAACCAATGAGATCGGATTTGCCGCGTGATGCCCGTTTACCCCCCACTCTCTGTTTGAAAACGTATTAGTGACTTAAAGAGTGCAGTAGAGTATGCGTGACATTGTTTTTGGCACACAATTATATGTAAATATATACATGCTCAATTTTGAGATGTTTGACTTTTTTTTTTTGAGAAAGCTGCCTTTCACAGCTGTTTTGTAGAAATAAACCTAAAATGCTGTTACTATGTGCTACCTTTACTGGCAAACTAATGCTTTGGATGACCAAGTACACAAAAACGGTTGCACCAGTAAACCAACATCAGTGCAATTAGTGTAGTAATTAGTGGAGTGTTTTCTCAAAACAATTTATGTATTTTCTCCCCAGGTTTACTTAAGAAACTTCAGTTTCTGCATACAAACAATGCTGCTAATTGCATTCGCTTGATATTAATATTAGGATAGATGTAGATGTTACATAGACAATCCCTAAGCCTCACACAGATATTACTGCATGGTTAAACACCAGGTACTGTATTGTATATCCCTGTGCTACTTGTGCCTTCGAGCAATACGATTTCAAAAAGCAAAAATGGGTATCTCTCCTCTCCTTACCGCCTGTCCCTGTATGTTTGTAGATGAAGTGTACACTACTGATGCTGTTTGTTGGAACGGGGAGCACATAGCATTAAATGATATAATGAACAACCATCGTGCCTGTATTTCTTTATTGTGTGTGCAGATAAATGACCAACAGGGAATGTGAAGTGGGCGACACCCCGTTGATCGCTGTGTCGAACGCTGTGGTGAACTCCTCATGTTTAAAGGTCACTGCCTCTCTCTCGGTTAGTTCGGTATGCCACAATGGCGCCCGGTCTGTGGAGTACCTGACGTAATTATGGTTAATCTTAGCTGATGGAAATTTCAAGACGAAACAAGTTCGACATATGAATGACTAATGAATGAATGTCAATGTCGTATACGTTTTATAAAATAGGCCTTCTATGATATAATTGTAAGACGTAACAGTCCAATTGTTTGGTGAAAGCTTGGGGCGGAAGATGGCGGAGGAGGTTTAATAGTGCAAAGAACAAAAGGGCTTTTTCCACTCATTATCCACTCAAGTATTGTATTGTATTTGTATCCTTTATCCTCTGTTTTTCCACTGCTGCTGGGCTGTTGCAGCAAACACATTCTCATACAGGGGATTAACAAGGTTGTATCTAAATTAGCATGTGCACACAATTTCTCAGACAAAGTAATGAAAGATGACAGAGACCAAACATTGGTCCTGATATCTGAGCTTTTTCAACAATTTATTCTAAACTGCCAAGTAACGTGCCTGTGGAGAATATCCCAGTAGACGAACCATCAATACAAAAAGCTAACTGTCGCTTCACTTAGTACATGCACGTACTATTTGATTCCCAACTTGTCAAGGTCTGTTTGCCATGGCAACCTCTGCCATGGCAGACATTGACAAGGTAAAGATTCCACTATCTTCTGTGTGAAGGTTAGTCGCTCCTTCCAAGACAGTTATTTGGTTCCATTAGCTCATTATTAAAACGGGATGTTGCTGTGGCCCAAAGCATTGCTGGAGGGTGAGCTGGTGCTCCCCCATCAGGATACCACAATATTTATATTGAACACAGATGATATGACTATATTTGGAATAGCGGCCGATTTATCAATATCGGTTATAGTTAACTCCCTGATATCGGCATCGGCATTAGCCCGTAAAATCCAGTATCGGTTGTGTCATACACATCACATATATATCAATAGTCAGCTCGTTCTTATCTGAACTCTGTCCTGCTGCAGCGTTTGGACGATAGCCTATGGTTTCTTCTAGACCTTTCTCATTACACACACAGTGGACTCTTGGGCCTGGAGCTGGTGTGGATGTTCGAGTGGTGCCTCAAGTACTCCGTCGTGGACGCAAAGAGACTCCCACATGCCTCACACATGAAGGGAACCTATCCTGTGAACAGGAAGACGACGCCAAGGGAAATGTTTGGGTCTCTCAAACAAAAGTATGCACACATGCAGAAAGTGGTGACATTTATTTTGAGAGGCAACAACGGCTCGATGAGAATAGAAGATAACCAATCTCCTATTGATAGACAGGCAGCTCAAGTTTGGTAGCAAACAGTGCTGGCAAAAGTACAAGCATTCTTTACTCAAGTAGAAGTACAGAGAGTTGTGTAAAAAAAACACTGGAAAAAGTAGAAGTAAAAAAGCAGCTGCTTCTCAAACTTGTGCTACCAACTTGTAAGTATGAGTTGGGGGGTGGACTGAGGCAGGGGTGCAGCTGGACCTGAGAAGTGGAGCTAGCATAGAAGTGGAGCTGGACTAGAGGTGGAGCAGGACCTAGAGGTGGAGCTGAACTAGAGGTGGAGTTGGACCTAGAGATGGAGCTGGACTAAAAGTGGAGCTGGACTAGAGGTGGAGCTAGACTAGAGGTGGAGCTTGACTAAAAGTGGAGCTAGACTAGAGGTGGAGCTGGACTAGAGGTGGAGCTGGACTAGAGGTGGAGCTGGACTAGAGGTGGAGCTGGACTGGGCAAGCTCCACCCGCTCAACAGAGAGCAGCCTCTCCCCAGTGAGGGTTGTTTTGTCCTGTTTTATTGCTATAGAGACAAAACAGTTTTTCTTTTGTTGTTGTTGTTTTTCTTAATCCTTCCTGCATTTAAATTAAATGGAGAAATAAGCATGAAAATATACTGTGCCATGTGAAATGCGGGTTGTATTCCCTTACAAGCAGAGTGATGGGGCAAAACCCTCATTCCTCCAACATGTTATACACCCTGTCCCCTGGTGTAAAACGTAGAACTTCCCAACCTCTTGACGAGGTACGCCATCAGGCACACAGCACCTGAAGGTGGGGCGAGTTTATTTGCAGCTAAAAGCATATGCTGTTATCACACTGTAATTATAGCGGCACAGCTTCTTATAGACAAAATGCCAATTTAATTGCTAAACGCATTATGTGTTCTCGTTCAGAGTGATTCCCCGCGGCCATTGCTGTGGCGCACTCGTCGCGTTCCAGCAAAAGCCTTGATTATTGCTTTCTTGGATATTGATATTGATTGAAGGGTTATATGTGGCTGTTCAACTAGGACTCCAGTCGCGTATTCATTGTTTGTAATTGTCTCTAATTTGAGGTTAATATTTATATCTATCGGTGACAAAATGTCCCCTTTAAAAAAGAAAGAAAGAATTTCAGTTATGTGTTTGTTCTGCGGTTGAGCCAGCGAGCTTTTCAGCTCATGAGAACCTGCATTTCTGCAATGGTTGAATACAAACAATCAAGTTAAGCCAAGACTTCTTGAAGGTTCATTTCTTATAAATAAGATAAGACAGGATAATTAAGTAAACACTATTAATCCCATGAGGGACAGAATGATTTATGTTGGCGTGCCGAATGTTAAACCAGTCAATTATGTAAACAACAAACAAACAGGGAGTACACATTAGCTACTAATATGCCAAGCTATAAAGGTTTTACATTTTGTAACATGAAGATGGACTTGGTCTTCCCTCAACACAAATCACTGCACTTCAAATAAAGACATCAATCTTGAGCAGGCAATCAGTGGCAGATATCTATTTCCGTTTTCAAGACAAAACTTTTGGACAGCCCAAAATCTTACCAGCCTTTAATAATTTTCCCCTTTCATTATAAATAATTTATGATTATACAGCTAAAGCTTCAGACATTTCTTTTTTACATCCTCTTGGGACCCTTCAAACACTGAGCAATTTCCCTAAGGGAATGTGTTCATGTGAACACTACCTAATAGCTCTGTTCTGTACTACACAATGGGAGCTGTACTGTTCAAACTTTATAGGTGGCGAGGAGCTTAGACCGGCAAACCTCCATTATACATGACCTCTTTCTAACATAACCCCCCCACGGAGCCATTCAAATCTGATATGGATAAATCACTGGTGATATGCTCCAATTACAGTGACGACATTGCAGAGTTGCAATTGCAACTATTTAATTGGGTTGCATGTACAGGTATGGGTTGATATATAGTCAGCAATGGATAAGCATTTCCCTAGTCGTGCATATATTCCTTAAGGCATGGAGGCACGGATAAAATTCAGAAAAAAGGGTGAAAGGGTCTGAGCTGGCAAAGGTCCCAATCAAAGGAAATTACAGCAGAGGTCATTCTGATGCAAGTAGATCTCTGTAGAAAAATAGCCCTAAGTCACGCAGTGTATGAAATGTCTCATAATGTATTTAAGTCAATGGTAATCACTAGCTGAGTTTTGATCTAACCTAATATTTAAAACATTGAGTGCCGGTATGCTACTGTATATTTAAGATATAAGACAATGCAATGTTGCCAGGGATGCATTTGTAGTGTATAAAATCTTTAATGTGTATTAGGGGCCAGTATGTCTATAGTTAGGGTATTTGTCTCCCGGCCCAAAGGTGTTGGGTTCAAACCTTAGTGTACACTGTATACATGTATACATTGAGCAAGTTGCCATAACCCCAGCCCTGGCCCGTAGAGACCTAGAGTAGAGACCTAGCCATTCCATGGCTAGGTTGATTTTTCCAAAAGTGCCCACAAACAAACACATCCACACCTAGCGTGTGGATGCCAGCGTGTACACTCACAGACTTAACTACTTGCGCAATAAGAATATGTATAGTGGCTATATTGAAGGTTGTCTGGTAATTATGAAGCCAAGTTGCCAGGCTAAGTGGAGGGGGATATTTGTTAACTGTATGGAATGCAGCATAAGCATTCACCTCTGAACCGAGATGAAGGGCGCAGTACTCAGTGGTAGGAATGTACATAGAACAACACTGTCCACTAAACACACATTCACCTTTTCCCCACTGGGGGAAATAACCCAGGACATTTAACATTTAAGAACTCTCATTAGAGGCCTGGCAGTCTCTGTCTATGAGAATGCCCAGCGCCGTGCAAGGACAGAAGGCTTATGCTGCTCTCAAATCAGTGAAATAAAACCCCTCCTATACATATTGTGGTGACTAAGTGAAATGCTGCACTGCCTCAGAATTCAGAATGACCAGACTGCCTATAGCCTAGCAACTATCTTTGTTCAGAATTGCAACTGTGCACAACAGTCCTGCAAGTCCTTGAGCATATTAGTGAGTAAACACAGAATCAAAACTTTTGTGGATATGTTAATTTATTGGCTCTTTGGAGCAACCTAGCCAAGGCAGTTCGTAAGCACTTGTGTTGGACAAAACAAAGGTGATGCTTTGGGAACTGCTCAACTCATATAATGTAATGGATGACCTGCCAAATTCCTTATAATCATCTTAAAAGCAGCTGCTAAACTACTAAATAGTTTAATGAACTTATTACATGGCTGCGGAATGTCCGTTCACTTGCATGGTGACCCTTTGTCAATTATGTTTCAATAATGGCCGTCAAGGATAGTGATTTTCTTTGCCTCTGATTCACGTCTCTGTATCACTCCACAAGTAGTCCGGTAACTTATCAACCCCAGCGTATTCGGTTGCAAAGCGACGTCAACATCTTTGGCAACGTCTATTTCTTGGCTGATCAACACTACAAATGCTGGTAACAAATAAATTGTAAAAAGACACACAGTGTGAAGTTATTCTTTCATTTTGACAAGTAGCCGTGTAATAAGCGGGATAATGTATAGAACATCGTCGGTCATTATGTAAAATAAGCCCCTTCAGGGCGAAGCAAGACACATTTGCTTCGCATCGGTGTCCGGTTAGCCCTGTCGGGGCTTATTTCCTGATAATGACCGGAGTTCCCTACATTATCTCTTACATAATGAATGATTGGGTAGTATGCGGCCAAGATGAAGCCAAATGTTGCTTACTGCCCAAGTACATTATTAACAATAACAGGCCACCCTTGAGTTTTTTTTACCTTCCTGTATACCACAGTTAAAAAAATATGAAATATTAGTCGCTTAATATTTATATGTTTTCATCTGTAACGTTATTATTTGTTTATCGATTTGACCATGGTCGTTAAAGATTTTGTCGCAAAGTGTTTCAGAACTCTTTAAAGGCACAGGTGTCCCGTAACTGGAAAACAATGTCTACCCATTGAAGGCAATTACTTGACAGTATCAAGGTTTCAACAACGCTGCATGTGGTATAATAAAAAATAGGTCCAAGACACTTTTCATGTTGCCTGTAACTTGTTTGTTTGTCCATACAAGCTGTGTCTGCTGAGGGAGATGAGGGAGCAGCCCCAGAGCGGCAATGAGTGCCAGGGCTTTGTGTGAGCACTGATATCTCAACCAAGATGTGATGTCTTCCTCGAGCTTGAGCTCTGGGCTCATGCTTTGTGCTGGTTAACCGGTAAAGCCCGGGCCTGGCGATGCGCCCTCAATGAATAATTGAAGTGGAGTCGTCCGTCTGTTGTCTTCGATGCTCAAGCTAAATGTCGGTCCATGTCACTGCGATGGTTGACGTTTTAAAGCTGCACTTCTTGCTTTGTAGTCAGGGTTCTCTTTGAGTCATTTGGATTTTGTTTTTTTACACAAGAATGATTTGAAAGACTGGTGACTCAATGCAGGAATGAGTAGCTTTTGTATTATTCTGAGTACTTTTCTTATTCATTCAAACATAAGGCTCTTGGCATGAAAGCTATGTAAATCTCCCAGACGCTGCAATAGGCTATGCTTAGGCTATGCTTATGCTTTCTTTAAGTGCTTCTGCTCAAGGTTCCAATTACCTTTCAAACATATTTAATTGCTTCTCCTTCCAATATTTGTTTTTACCTCTGTAGCATATTTCACAACGTTCTCTGACATATTTAGTTTGAGATCCTGGGCCTAAGGGTGTTTGAGAACAAATCACTTTTTTATCACCTGCTGAGAGAATGTGGTACATCTGCATGATGTTCTGTAAACCCCCGGTATTGCTGGCGCTTGCGGCAGTCATGGAGGATTATGCACACTTTCTGATGTACTCTGTGCCATTGCATCTCTCACCTCGCTGTTTTCGGCTTCTCTGACTCTGCTCTGAGTTAACAACACAACCCTGAGAACTCTGGCATAACAGGACCTGCAGCTAGAAGCACCAAGGGTGTCTGCGATCGAACAGTATCAAGATGTATTTGTAGTGTCTGTGTACTATTTCATTCTAACAGACGTCTGTTACGTCATCCATATATATTCACTTGTATTATCGAATGAAGAGAGATGAGAATAGAAGAATAGAAGATTATTGCTGAAGAGAGATGAGAATAGAAGAATAGAAGATTATTGCTGTTCCCTACCTTCCTATCAATCTCCACCGCCGCCTCTACAAGCCAGAGCACCAACCATCCACACACAAAATATCTTATCTTGTTTAGACAGTAAGAGTTAGGCAGGAAGCTGAGAGAGACAGAGACAGAGAGAGAGAGAGAGTGAGCGAGAGAGAACATCAGCAAATTGACCGCAGGATGGACTGAGCCTGAATGGTCCGCGCTCTATCCCAGTGAGCCACCGGGATGCTCCTTCATGCTAATCAGGACATCAAGCTCATTCGTATACACAGTTCCTGGATAGTTTAAATCTCCAGGATTTTGGTCCATGGTCAACGGCCCAGCGTAATTCTCTCAAGGCGCTCCCTGACATTTGAGCGTGGTGTGTTCGTGGTCCCTTCCCTGACCCATTAATAACCCCTATAAACATCAGCTTTTAAAATGAAATTCACGATGTACAGGTCCTACTGAGAGAAAAACAACACAACCAAAGTGCTCACTTGTCTGGGAATTTAGAAAGGACATTTGCCTCTGCAAAACGACAGATAAGAATGGAATTAAAATATTTTTTCCATAGCGCAGGTATATTTGCCTTCTATGCTTCTTGCACATGGAAACATTGACTCATACAAATACATTTACATTGGGAAAATGTGGAAAATGTCTGTGCATTTAACTTGTAATCTCCCAGTAGCTAGGATAAAGACATCCTATATACATACTGTATATATATATATAATTTAAAATACAAGCCAAATCATTATTTGTTGAAAAAAAATTTTTTTTAGTTATTACGCCACAAATAGACTAGGAAAGAAGAGCGCTTGACGTTGAGCCCAGAAGTCGATGATGAGGGTCTTTGTGCAAACGACCGGCAGGGGCTAAGCTGAGCCTCGGAGCTGACATATCCCAGACATACTAGCAGCTACCGCCAACGGGCCTACGTCAGAGGGCCGGATACAGCCAACCTGCTGGTGCTAGTGGTGGTGGTGGAGGAAACTGAAGCCACGGTTTGCTGTCAAACACGAGTGCTACTCATCCCATTCGCTGGGAGTCATTAGACACCAAGCACCACCAAACAGTCCAGAAATGTACCTTTACTTTCACCCCGTTCCACTGGTCTGCTTATGTGGAACTGATCTGTTTGGGACGTCACATGTGCACTCCCTAGTGAACACCAAAATGGGCTGTTTATTTTCAGTAGTAACAAAAATACGCCCCCATTCGACAATGGAAACATGAACCAATGTTTTCGCTTGAATCTTAATTCAATGTTTTTCCAATACACCCTCATTATAGTGTGCTTAATAGCCATTGCTTAGGTGTAGATAATACCCCAAAAAAAGTACCCCCCCCGTGTAAGACTTGGTTAGTTAATGACATTATCCAGCATATGCACAAATGCACTTACTTACAAAGGGCATCAGGCTTCAGCTATATTAATAATGGCTTTTTGTTTATTTAAAGGGGACATATTATGAAAGCAACATTTTTCCTGGTATTTGGGGTGTTGTTTTGGGTTTCTGGTGCTGCCAAAACTGCACACAAACTTTGATATGCATTTCTGAAAGTACCCCACCTACAGTTACCAAAGCAGGCACATTTGAATATTACCACCCACTTCCCCATCGCCCTCCAATCAGAGCATAGATAAGATTTTGTGGACCAGTGGACAAGTGCTGGGCGGAGATTTTCGCGCATTTCAGAAGCAGGGAGATTCCATACAAAAATAGTTTTCTAATTTGTCAGTTTGCCATGATGTGACCAACACAGTCCCACTCAAAAACAGACGCTTGGTCAGGGGCTTTTGCCGTTACCAGCTGACGCAAAGGGTGTCCTTGTGTGTCTTAATTCAACGCAGGGGGTTTTCAACTCATTACAATCTGACGCCCAGGGAAACCGCAGTATTAACCAGATGGCTTTACATAGAGACGTTTTGAGCATTCATCCAATTGGCTAGCGGAGGCGTGAAACCAGGAAGTATTCTCCTCACTGTCCGTTTTTACCTTTTGTTTAATTTTACAGTAAAATCTGCGACATTTCTAAACACAACTACACCAACGTATTCTTGTTAATTACACAACATGTATGGGTTAAGGCTATGGACATCCGTTGTCGTGTTTTGTATATAAAATCCAAACTAAATAATTTTATATTTATATATATACATATTAATAGACAATATTAACAATATACAAAGGCAATTGAATAAAGTCATGCTTCAACAGTACACACTGGAAACCTCTCTCCATGCTTATTTATTAGTTAGAACCGTCTAACTATAATAGATACCTATATATTATATATTATATAATAATTATTTATTAGATATAGATATAGAGCTCCAGGCAAACAGCAACGATCACTTCTCCTCCATGCTGTGGTTCACTCTGACAGCTCATTGGTCAATGGGCAGCAGCTCATTTGCATGAAAGCTACAGACACCAGAAACAGCACATTCTGAAGGGACTGAGACAGAGGGGGGTAGCGGTAGGGGAGAGCTTTTTCCTAAAATCTATTTCCAGCAAAAACATGTTTTCCGGAACACAAATACTATGTTTACTTACTGGGAAAACACCCTAATATGTCACATTTAAGGCTTGACCAGAGGTTAAAGATGAGACCAGAGGTCAAAGGTTAAGACAGACCTGAGTTTACGGCTGAGGACTTGACTCCAGCTCCCTGGAGCGGCACACAGATCCACTGCCCTCCGAACACCTGGAGAGCACAGTTACTAGTACTACTTGTACTAACTAGTAGTGTAGTAATAACACCGATCCACACAGTTACTAGTACGAGTACTATAACAAGTAGTACCAACTGTAACTAGCAGTTTACCAGGGAAGAGGTTCAACTCCTGGTTAAGCTGCAGTAGTACTAAAGTATAGTTACCAGTAAAGAGGTTCAACTCCTGGTCCAGTAGTTAGTAGTAGTTATAGTTACCAGTAAAGAGGTTAAACTCCTGGTCTAGCTGCAGTAGTTTGAAGGCGCTCCTAGCTCTCCAGCCCTCCTCCTTAGCCAGACGGTAGTAAATGTCCCTCTTGTCTTTGGATGAGCGGCCCATCACAGCCTGGAGATGAGAGGGTTATTCATTCAGTCACAGCCTGGAGATGAGAGGGTTATTCATTCAGTCACAGCCTGGAGATGAGAGGGTTATTCATTCTGTCACAGCCTGGAGATGAGAGGGTTATTCATTCAGTCACAGCCTGGAGATGAGAGGGTTATTCATCCAGTCACAGCCTGGAGATGAGAGGGTTATTCATTCAGTCACAGCCTGGAGATGAGAGGGTTATTCATCCAGTCACAGCTTGGAGATGAGAGGGTTATTCATCCAGTCACAGCTTGGAGATGAGTAGTTTCATTCATTAAATTAAAGAATAAATGTTAAGAATCGAAGCTGAACAAAAGGAGGCAGTATCTTTACAACAGAGAGGAACACACTTTAGGGTTAGGGTTAGGGTTAGCCACTTTAACCACTTTAGTGAATCTATCATTCAAAGTGATTTAAACAGACCCAGTGTACCAGATGTGAACTGGTTTCAGTCCTCTGTAGCCCCTGGTCTGAGACCAGATGTGAACTGGTTTCAGTCCACTGTAGCTCCTGGTCTGAGACCAGATGTGAACTGGTTTCAGTCCTCTGTAGCTCCTGGTATGAGACCAGATGTGAACTGGTTTCAGTTCTCTGTAGCTCCTGGTCTGAGACCAGATGTTAACTGGTTTCAGTCCTCTGTAGCTCCTGGTCTGAGATCAGATGTTAACTGGTTTCAGTCCTCTGTACTCCACTAGTATTCTGACGACCATATCTAGGACCGATGACTTATACTTTAAATATAACTAACGAACCAAACGTTTTCTGTATGCTATCCTTACTACATACACACTACATGCACAAGGCATACTGCATATTACTACATGCATAATATACATAGGCTACTATGTACTATCGTTATAGTACTTTGATAGTACCCTGTAGAACACTATATGTATACTCACAGTTATAGTCACAGTCACCGCAGGAGGGAACCTCGGGATCTATCAAATGTACTTGTATACCATGAAAACAGCACAATAGGTATTTTATGAGTACAAAGTACTACACTGATGTTACACAGCCTGGCAGGACGAACCACGTGGTCTGTGTTGACGTCTCCTTCTCTTCGTCTTCTTCTTCTACTGTAAAGAGGAAGGCTGTCCGGAGGCTTCGGGCGCCGGGCTGCCCCCCACAGGTCTGGAGGTGAACACTATTTAATGATGACAGATCAGAGGTGAACTCTATTTAATGATCACAGTGTGCCAAACCAAATATTCCAGAAGATGAGAAAATATTATCACGATGATACAAAATATGACCCCCGGGCCATATCCATCCTAATACAACATTAGCTACCAGTAACTTCTAAATATCCACTTGTCACGGTTCAATTTACAGTTTTTCTTAGACACACTCCATAGCGGCCGCACGGTGGCGCCATTGTCTTCTTTTTGCGCAGGGATCTTTTTGGGTATGGGTACACAAACATAGCGCGTCATTCACCCAGCTGCCCCATACAAGTGGAAGCTGCCCACAAACGCCTCAGCCATATCCTTGCCCCCCAATCACCATTCCCGAACCAACTATCCCCATACCCATAACCTTACCCCTCCAACCTCATTCCTCAACCATCCTACCCTTACTCTAACCCCTCACCCATAACCTAACCCTTTAACCCTATCCCTCAACCATCCAACCCTTACCCTAACCCCTCACCCATAACCTAACCCTTTAACTCTATCCCTCAACCATCCTACCCCTGGCCCCAGCGGGGAGGCAGACAGCGGTCTGTTGGTGCCCTGAGGCCAAACAGATCATCTTCTGCTGAGAGTTTCCTTCAGCCAGTGAAGTCCTGCTGGGCTGGTTGCTGTTGTCTCGACCTCTTGAATGTGTCACTAGTACGGATATTTATAGCTCCTGCTATTCTGATGCCCCCTCCCCCCAGGATATGGACACCGTCCACTGACTCATTGTCCCGGTTCCACTCCACCGTACCGGGCTGTGTGGGGCGATGGCGGCGTGGGGCACAGGAGACCAGGAGGGGAGCAGCCGGGGTCCACTGGAGGAGAAGGAGGAGGGTGGGGAGTGGCTGACGGTGCTGGTGGGAGACAGCAGCTTCACGGTGGAGAGGAGCCTCCTGCTCCACCACTGCGGATACTTCCAGGCCCTGTTCCGCTCCGGGATGAGGGACAGCAGAGAGACGCAGGTCCACCTCAGGAACCTGTGCGCCCACAGCTTCCAGCTGGCCCTCCGCGTGTTCCGAGGTGACAGACCCCCCGGCCTGGACCCGGACCACATCCAGGAGTCCATGGAGTGTGCAGCCTTCCTGCAGGCGTCCTCGCTGAGCCGCCACCTCAGCCACCTGCTGGACTCCAGCAACTGCCTGCTCATGTTCCACGGCGCCGAGGCCTACGGCCTGGCCGACCTCGCCGCCGCCGCCGCCCTCTTCGTCAGAGACGTGTACCGGGACCTGGAGGCCGAGCTCAGGGAGACCCTCCCGCCGGAGCTGGTCTCCCGGGTGGAGGCCCTGCCCCCCAGCGTGCTGGTGGCGGTGGGGACCCACACCCCCTGCAGTGTGGGCGCCAGCGGCCACGCGGCCTCCCGGACGCTGTGCTACCTGGACGAGGAGCAGGACGTGTGGAAGGAGCTGACCGCCCTGCCCCTGCAGGCCAGCACCTCCATGGCGGGCGTGGCCGTGCTGGACAACCGGCTGTACCTGGTGGGGGGGGTGCAGGGCATCCAGAAACAGCCCATGGACCAGAGCTTCTGCTACAGTGTGGAGGAGGACACGTGGAGCCCCATCGCCAGCCCCGCCCAGCCCAGGTACAACTTCCCCCTGGTGGGTCTGGACGGGCGGCTGCTGGCCATCGGAGGAGAGACCGGGAACACCGCCATGTCATCGGTGGAGACGTTCCACGTGGGAACCGGGGCGTGGACGTTCTCCGCCCACCTGCCGAGGCCGGCGGCCGGGGCGGCCTGCGCCAAGACCCTGGGCCGGGTGTTCGTGTGCCTGTGGAAGCCCATGGAGACCACGGAGATCTGGGAGTACTCGGCGGGCGGCGGGGGGGTGTGGACCCCCGTGGCCACGCTGATTCGCAAGCAGAGCTACGGCCACGCCCTGGTGGGCCACGGGGACCGGCTCTACGTGGTGCGCAACGGCCCCTCGGACGACTTCCTGCGCTGCCTGCTGGACTGCTACAGCCTGAGCACGGGCCAGTGGAGCGCCCTGCCGGGCCACTACCCCAACAGCAAGGGGGCGCTGTTCACCGCCGTGGTGCGGGGCGACGGCCTGCTGACCCTCAGCCGCAGCGCCACCCAGGAGTACCGGCTCCACGACGGCACCTGGAGGCCCCGCCGCCAGCGGAGAGGCTTCCCCCGGAGCGGCTCCCTCTGGACCTTCCTGCTCCGGCTGCCGGGCCCTCCCTAGTAACGGGGGGGGGGGGGGGATATGTGATGCGTTGCGCTGACATCGTGGCTAACCAATCAGGTTACAAAGTCAGGGGCTGTGTCTCAATTCTCAATTCCCTGAAGGTATGCCTTGGTAGGCCTTGAAGGCCTTGGTAGGCCTTGGTAGGCCATTGGTGCCCCCCCTAGCACAGTCAGGCACACAAATCCCTATATAATTATATAATTATTACTATTATATAAATGTGCAAACTGTAACTTCAATGAAATTAAAGAAATACAAGGGTAAATCGCATAATTGTGGTTGTACATGCCACGTTCGGTCAATGCTCATTGGTTGCTGAGTAAACTTGTTACATTTGCGCACAAAATCCAAATAGCCGCTCGCTAGTTTGAATGGAAAATAGTGTTGCTACATTTGATCTCATCGCGATTCAGATCAGTGGACGATCATCTCTTGACTGACAGGCCTGTCCAAACGGTGTTAAAACAGTATCCTGTAATGCTTTACAGTGGTAAGGGGCGGTCATTTGTTGATAAATGGTTTCACAACAGAGAGTGGTTGGAGTACAGTGTCAAGGTAGACGCAAGATTTTGTTTTTGATGTCGGATGTTCAGGAACGTAAGAAAATCTGGGACATTGGATGCCTTCGTGAGTGTGGGCTATAGAAACTGGAAACACGCTTTGGCTAAAGACAGTGGATTTCATCAACATGAAACTTCAAAAGACCACATCGCTTGCTATGCAATGTGGAAGGAGAGGGAGATGCGTCACGATACAGGGAATGAAGTGTCAACCCTTGTTGACCCTTGTTGTTTATGCCTCTTTTTTTTGGTGCATAAACTGTTCAGAGGTAAATAAACTATATCTGACTTATCATACCTGTGTAACTACTGCATTAATTAGCGCGTTTAGTGCCCTCCGCCTTGTATTATCGTCTTTGAGCGTGTGAATGTGTAATGGCTGCAATGATAATAATGAATAATTAGCCAAATTAGTAGGGTTAGTAGGTCTAGTAGGGTTAGTAAGGTTAGTAGAGTTAGTTTGCTCAGGGTTTATAGGATTAGGTTTAGGGTTAGTAGATTAATAATAAGACCTGTGTTCATCATGTAAATAAGTACACAAATATAATAAATACTTTCAGTTTTTTATTTGAAAAGTAAGACAATCATGTGTATTTAACGACCCCGTTGAGACAGTCTGTATATCAATATAAATATGTGTCCTTACATCCTTGATTTACATACTATATTTATATATATAGTATGTAAATCATCCAATAGAAAGTATGTAATTCAAGGAACTGACGGCGTGTAAACCACGATATATCACCATCACCATCATATATCAATCACTGAATGTTCCTTCAGTATAACTCCCAGGACCATAACAACTATGAGTGGTAAACTGGACGGCTTAAAGAATGGTAGTAGGAGAGCTAGAAGATAAAATAGATTATTGATGCTTGTTCCGTAAGTTCACCCTTGGGTTGTGGGTGGAGGACTTGTACTCTGTGTCCCCTGGTTCCTGAGCTCGATGTGCATGCGGTAGGGCTTGGGGGTCAGGGTCACCCCGAACATGGGGATGTAGTCAGGTTCCCCGCCGTCCGCCGGCCAGGTGAACTTGTACCTCCGCAGCAGAGTGACCAGGATCAGGAAGAGCTCCATGCGGGCCAAGCCCTCCCCCAGACACATCCGGGGCCCTGCAGGAAACACAGACGCTAATCATAGACTGCACCCTGTAACTACCCCCTGTAACACAGACACTAATCATAGTCAACACTGGAGAGCCTGAAGCACCCTGCTGTAATGCAGTAGGCGGTGTGTAGGTTCTGTTCCAGTAGGTCAGTAGGTGGTGTGTAGGTCCTGTTCCAGTAGGTCAGTAGGTGGTGTGTAGGTCCTGTTCCAGTAGGTCAGTAGGTTGTGTGTAGTTCCTGTTCCAGTAGGTGCGTAGGTGGTGTGTAGGTCCTGTTCCAGACCAGTAGGTCAGTAGACCGTGTCATGATGTTCCAGACCAGTCGGTCAGTAGGTCAGTAGTGATGACCTACCTGTGGAGAAGGGCATGAATGCCTCTGGCTTCTCAAAGTCCCCCTTCTCGTTGAGGAAGTTCTCCGGGTTGAACTCTGCAGGGAACTTCCACTGGCCCTCCTCGTTCAGCACCGACGTCAGGTTAGGGATCACCATGGTTCCCTGGGGAACACAGAGTGAGGTTACCATGGTTCCCTGGGGAACACAGAGTGAGGTTACCATGGTTCCCTGGGGAACACAGAGTCAGGTAACCATGGTTCCCTGAGGAACACAGAGTCAGGTTACCATGGTTCCCTGGGGAACACAGAGTCAGGTCACCATGGTTCCCTAAGTCAGGTTAGGAGGACAGTGTTGGGTTAGGTGGTACCTCAGTGAGGGTTAGATGCTACCTCAGTGAGGGTTAGGTGGTAGCTCAGTGAGGGTTAGATGCTACCTCAGTGAGGGTTAGGTGGTAGCTCAGTGAGGGTTAGATGGTACCTCAGTGAGGGTTAGGTGGTACCTCAGTGAGGGATGGGTGGTACCTCAGTGAGGGTTAGGTGGTACCTCAGTGAGGGTTAGGTGGTAGCTCAGTGAGGGTTAGGTGGTACCTCAGTGAGGGTTAGGTGGTACCTCAGTGAGGGTTAGGTGGTACCTCAGTGAGGGTTAGGTGTTGGGTTAGGAGTACCTTTGGAATGCTGTAGCCCAGCAGCTGGGTGTCTCTGGTGGTGGAGTGGAAGACACTGAGAGGTACGGTGTTGGCCACTCTCTGGATCTCATGGATCACCGCCTGGAACAAACATTCAGTTATTATTGGTTATTAGACCAAATGTCCTCAGAGGATGTTGTTGTATTCAACTAGATTATTATTATTATGATGATTATGTACTCAGATCAGTTTACATGATTCAATTAGACAATGTCATTTTTCATTGAAATAGAAAAGTGAGTGATTGTGTTTCGTTGTCAACCAAAGAAAGCTGATGTGTGTTGAGGTACCAGTTCTCTAGTACTGTTGAGGTAGGGCTACACCCTACCTCTAGCACTGTTGAGGTAGGGCTACTAACACCCTACCACTGCTCTAGTACTGTTGAGATAGGGCCACTAACACCCTACCACTGCTCTAGTACTGCTGAGGTAGGGCCACTAACACCCTACCAGTGCTCTCGTAATGTTGCGGTAGTGGCCACTAACACCCTACCTCTAGTACTGTTGAGGTAGGGCCACTAACACCCTACCTCTAGTACTGTTGAGGTAGGGCCACTAACACCCTACCACTGCTCTAGTACTGTTGAGGTAGGGCCACTAACACCCTACCTCTAGTACTGTTGAGGTAGGGCTACTAACACCCTACCAGTGCTCTATTACTGTTGAGGTAGGGCTGCACCTGCATGTAGGGCATGTGTTTCCTGTCGTCGAAGCTGGCCTGCTCCTTCCCCGCCAGCTCCTGGTCAATCTCCTTCTGACAACGCTCTGAGGAGGCAGCAGACACGAGGCATGATGTTAGTGAGGTAGGAGCACCACAGGGCCTGATGTTAGTGAGGTAGGAGCACCACAGGGCCTGCTGTTAGTGAGGTAGGAGCACCACAGGGGCTGATGTTAGTGAGGTAGGAGCACCACAGGGCCTGATGTTAGTGAGGTAGGAGCACCACAGGGCCTGATGTTAGTGAGGTAAGATGTCAGTGTGGTAGAAGCACCGTGTTGTTACACTGTGATGGTAAATGATAAACAGACTGCATTTATACAGTGCTTTTCTAACCAGTGGCCGCTCAAAGAGCTTTACATTCACCCGTTCATGCACACATTCACACACCGACGGCAGAGTCAGCCACGCAGGGCGACAGCCAGCTGGTCAGGAGCAGTCAGGGAGAGGCGTCTCTCAGGGACTCCTCCACACCCTGCTAGGAGGAGCCTTGCGGTTCCCAGCCATGCCGCCCCCTGCTAGGCTGGGCTGGGCTGGAAGGCATGGTGAGGAGGGTTCTGGGGAAACAGCTACCTTGTATGTCTGGGTGGGTCATCAGGTAGAGGAAGCCGGTGAGCAGCGTGTTGGAGGTGGTGTCGGTCCCAGCGAAGTGGAGATCCAGGGAGAACATCATCAGCTCATCTAACGCGAAGGTGGAGGGGTCATCGCCTCGCTTGGAAAAGGTAAACACTCATGTTGATTCTCACTAATCTACACCTGTGAACCACACCCACATCTAACCACACCCACATCTACACCTGTGAACCACACCCACATCTAACCACACCCACATCTACACCTGTGAACCACACCCACATCTAACCAAAGCCACATCTACACCTGTGAACCACACTCACATCTAAACACACCCACATCTAACCACACCCACTTATACACCTGTGAACCACACCCACATCTAACCACACCCACATCCACACTTGTGAACCACACCCACATCTTACCACACCCACATCTACACCTGTGAACCACACCCACATCTAACCACACCCACATCTTACCACACCCACATCTACACCTGTGAACCACACCCACATCTAACCACACCCACATCTAACCACACCCACATCTACACCTGTGAACCACACCCACATCTAACCACACCCACATCTACTCCTGTGAACCACACCCACATCTACACCTTTATAAACACCAGTTACGTACACACCATTTTAGCGTGCTTTGCTAATGTGCTATATTAGCCTGCTATGGTAACATGCTATGCTATGTCAGTTAGGGTTAGCTACCTTCTCCAGCTCATCCAGGTAACAGTCCATGAAGTCTCGTGGTTTCCCCGGGCGATGGCTGTCTAAATGTTCCTTCAACAGAATATTCCCAAGTTCCTGACAACGCTAAAAATAGAAAGGAAAAAAAGTGTATTCAAATACACTCTAACCAAAAGTCTTTTCGATATAAATCTAATGAAACCTTAATGTGTGTATCAATGTGTGCATGGTGATTGTTAATGTGTATATTAATGTGTGGATCAATGTGTGTATGGTGAATATTAATGTGTGTATCAATGTGTATATTAATGTGTGCATCAATGTGTGTATGGTGAATATTAATGTGCATATTAATGTGTGTATCAATGTATGCATGGTGATTATTGTGTGAAACAATGTGTGTATGGTGAATATTAATGTGTGTATCAATGTGAGTATGGTGAATATTAATGAGCATATTAATGTGTGTATCAATGTTTGCATGGTGAATATTAATGTGTATATTATTGTGTGCATCAATGTGTGTCTGGTGAATATTAATGTGTGTATCAATATGTATATTAATGTGTATTAATGTGTGTATCAATGTGTGTATGGTGAATATTAATGTGCATATTAATGTGTGTATCAATGTGTGTATGGTGAATATTAATGTGTATATTATTGTGTGTATCAATGTGTGTATGGTGAAAATAATGTGTATCAATTTGTATATTAATGTGTATTAATGTGTGTATCAATGTGTGTATGGTGAATGAGTGTATCACGGTGCATATGAAGGACAGAGGTTTCTTACTGCGACATTCCTGAAACAGCGTGTGAAAGGCAGCGGGAGATTCCGGATCATAGGGATGGTGTCATACAGCTGCAGGAACACACACACACACACACACACACACACACACACACACACACACACACACACACACACACACACACAC
>JAOPUD010000140.1:3594015-3607499 GCA_027122715.1 Trisopterus minutus
CACGCACGCACGCACGCACGCACGCACGCACGCACGCACGCACGCACGCACACGCACACGCACACGCACACACACACCTACAAGTTTGTTAAAATACAAACATAAGACAATTTGGAAGTGTGAAGTGCCGTCGTGATCAAATGATCACGCGCTGACTAAAACAGGACTTCACGGCCCACGTTGTCACAAGGATATATATAACGACCATTGCAGTGTTTTTGTGCACATTTGTGCTATCCGTCAGTTTTTTCAGTGCATTCATTGGAAATGTGTCTCAGCAATTATTCTCACAAAAAACCCTGCATACGAGTTTCCAAAACGGGGAAAACCGAGGAACATACTTGCTGAAGTTGAAGAGCAGCCGTTCAAACACCAGCACAGGACCCGTGCTGCTGAGAATAGTGAGCGGTTGTCCCCCGAGCAGACAGAACAGGCCCCCAGCGATCGCTGTGCCCAGGAAGCTCTCCAAAACGCCCTGGTTACAGAGAGATACATGATCTTATTTTTAGACAGTTGAGTTGGCTAACGACTAGCACGCATGCTCTAATGGTCCCACAGAACCGTTCAGGGTTCAAAAGCGCGACCTCTGACCTGCATGTTATCCGTGGCGTCCCCCAGCAGACCACCGAAGGTGATGGCGTTTGTTACAGTGCCCAAGTAAATAAACAGAATGGCCGACAGGGCTTGGATGTGGAATGCGTCCGTGAAGTCACTGATGAAGAAGGGCATTTTCCTCTTGATGTCGAGTATGAGACCGCCACAAAACCTAAAAAGGCAAGGAAAGGGGGGTAGTAGTACGATACTTTCATTTAATGAAATGATAATCGTCACAATAGTACAGGTACCAATAAACACTAACACAAATTCCGACCGGGTAAAATGGGGGGTGACTCCCTGATGTCATCGTTTGTAATTCAAACAGCGAGCTAACCAAGGCCTTAGCTTACCATTATATATACAACTCTGAAAGTCTTTGGATAAGTGGGTAACCTTGATATTATTATGAAGAATATAGTTGGGAATAAATTAAGTGAAAGGTCACTCCATCCTGCACAGCTGCTGACATTAAGGCAGATCTTTTTTTTTATGATCGTGTGTGCGTATTTTCGGTCCATCGTGACGACAAGTTTAGAGCCCATGAATGCATACTTTCCGGTCTTCTTCAGTTCATCCCCTATTTCGTGACCTCCTCCTCCTCCCCCGTCGTGAGGCATGTCCCCGTTCATCTGGGAGTTGTCCCCGCCGGAGAACATATTCTTTCTGTCGGAAGCACAAAACAAACATACCCGTTCAACACCAAAACCTTCATGTTCAGTCAGACAGGCGACGGGTCATCCATAAGAGTTTACTGTGTAAAAATCATAATGACCATCCTTCCTTTATCCTGCCACATCTCAAACATAACGTGATACACAGCTGTATACACAAGCATGTTCTACTCAACACTGGGTTCCCAGAGGTCTCTGTGAAGCACTTTGAGTGCGAGAGAAGCGCTACACAAATGTATTATTATTAATATTATTATAATTCTTTCAGGGAACCCTGAATGAGCTTTCAGTAAAAAAAAGTCCAAATTAAATACGTCCATCCCTGAATTTCCTCGACAATAATATACCCTGCAACATGTTCAACCCATTTATTTTACAAGAGAGTTCACATTGGTTTTACTTGTAGCAATAACACTTAGACATAAATATGAACGTTGATAGGGGACGCTAAAACAGGAGTAGCCCGTATTGTGAATTGACCCCATAATGTCATCTGTGCCCAACCAGTGTAGTGCTAGGCCCCCTCAGAGTGAGGCTACATGGGTTGTAACTGGAGACCTTTTTCCAGATGAGGGGATGGACTTCGGAGGTTCTATCCTGATGGCGGGGTCCCACTCCCCGGGGGGCAGCACGATCACCTCGTCCAGGAACTCATCGATGCCGGCCAACAGGTCCCCTCGGTCTTTGGCCTTGTATGCGATGTCGTGAAACACCTTACCACAGAGGAAACAGAAACAGAACGGGGTCTCGGTATAACGAATAACGATGTCACGCTACAAATAGGTTCCCGCTCAGGTCGGTCTCTGCAGTGGGTAAAATAATGGGGCTAAAGGACAGGTAAGGAATAAACCAGGACGGGGTGTCCCCGATTCTGGAAAGTAGTGTAAGACAGGGAGGGGGGGGGATGCGGCCGAGACGAAGCCAAGGTTGCTTAGCACAGCCGAGTGAGAATAATTTCCATTAACTGGGCTACCCTAAAGCACTAATACCCCAGTCACCAGCTACCACAGTAACTGTGATAAGGTAATAGCTGCTTTCATCTAAAACGCTGATGCTTTGTCATCGCCTTTGATCAGCTGTGATTATAATATTAGTCTGTCGTGCTTTAGGTAGATTTGCTTTTTGCGTTCTCAAGATCGTTACTGCCAATCCTTGAATCGTAGCACATTGATTAGGAACTGTTGGAAGGCAGAGGTGTCCAGTTATTGAAATGATGCAAAATTTTGGAGCGTTATTGACCAATAAGGATCAAGTATTCAAAAAGAACATAAAGGGTTTGAATGTTTTCCTAATAGAATGCATGAATGATGAATCAGTGGTCTCACCTCGTCCGACATGAGAGTAGCAATGGCTCTTCCAATCTCATGGTATGCCTTTGCTTTGCCCTTTGGGCCAAGGAGAATGAAGAGGAATCTGGAATGAGGAGATAAATTATTAAGAGACAATTAAAAGTTTTGAAGTCTTTTGGTTTGCAGAGAAGCAATTTCAAGCACAAGGGTTTCTAGTGTGTTTGTCTTTGCTGGTTCAACGGTTGCTTATCTGAGCGTATGAATGCTTTTGGTGGGTTCCTGTCGTTTTCTTATCCTTTCAGAAAGTGTGTGTGTTCAGAATTGTCTAAGCTGAAGTATAAACATACATGAAACCTACATGTACTGTAAATGCATCATGAACTAATATATAACATAAGGGAACTGAAAACACTGCTCAGTAGGTAGCTACCATTGGAAAGATGCTAACCGATTAAGAGGACACTATGATTCTGCCTACGTTAGTGTGCATAATGGAAGTCTTTTTGAACCTTTACAGTATGGGAGAGACAATATTTATTTTTAGGTTTATTAAATCAGGATCAGCTAAAACACTGTGGTCAACTACTCTTCCTTGGGTCCACACATAACAAAAAAGACAGAACAGAACCCCAGACCTTTTAAACTCAAGCATGAACTCCTTTTACCACACATTTTGTTTTTCCAAGGAACCTCAAGTACCTTGTGGGAACGGGCACCTCTGTCAGGGCCCCCAGCATCACAGCTTGCTGCAGGCGGACAAACGCCACGAAGGGGGCGTCCAGGAAGTCCACCTCGCCCACCAGCACGTTGGAGGCCTCTGCGTCTCTGGGCAACTTCTTCATGAACTTGTTCCTCAGCTGCAGGAGGAGCACATAGAGGGTCAGGACTAAGGTAAAATGTCAGGTTCCCACCACCACCACCAGCGGCGGCAGCCCACCCGCCATCCTTCTTCATTAAGAGGACCGTACATCAAAGCAGACAAGTAGTGACCCTAAGACGACCTGCTGACCCTAAGCTAAACCTGAGCTAAACAACCTATTGCTTCACTTTATGTTTTCTATTCATTCTTTTTTCAAATGTATATTCTGTTCATGAAAACATCGATCAATTCTTAACCCTTTGTTTATTAGTTGTCGCACCGTTTCTTTGTTTTTGTGTTGGCACAATCACAGTCACAGCTCTCCATATTTGACTAAACTGAACACTAAGTTGTGCATGCAATGATCGTGGGCGCCACGGATACGTGTGTGCATCTCGACTCCAGTTCCACGAGGTGGCAGAGATACAGCGAGGTTCTCTGAATGTCATGGAGATGGACAGGGTGGCGGCGGCGGAGGTGAAACTGTGGAGCTCTGCACGTTGTGTGTGTGCGCTGCGTCGGCAGATTAAGGAACCTCTTAGACATGCCTTTTATCCCTCTTATGTCAACGTCCACTTGCTGGCCGATGGTGACACAGAAGGGTCTACTAGGTTTTTCTAAAAATAAGATGCTAACAGTATACTGTATATATACGTACACGTATGTATTCAGTAAAGTACGTTTGCATAAGGACGACCAAATCATATAAATGTTTCAACTATAATTCCTTGTTTCATAGTTATACATGTTATAAATGTTCTAAGTATAATAACAATAGGTTACCACAGATAGGCCTACACGGTGAATACCTAATCAATGCCAAAGTTAAAATGCCGCCTTGTGCTTGCTTGCTTTCATCAAGTGTCGCAGAAGGTAATTTCATGATTAGTCCTTGATCTCTGGTCGGCTTTACACACTCTTATTAGATAAACCGGTTACAGGGGGGGTCAATGGCCCTTTCAGCAGAGCAGCACAGTCTTTCCCCATGGCCTGGGATCCACTCAAGGACACTTTGATCAGGGAGCCTTTCCACTGACAATAAATATGGTGCAGAGTCAAATCATTAATCCAACAGTGATAAAAACTTCAAAGATGCCAATCATGAACACCAGATAAGCATGTCACTTCAAAGTGTGACATGTTCCCCCGGAAGCCCGCATTGTAAAGTATGCAGTCAATAAAAGTTACAATGTGTTTCCTCCGAGTAGCTTACGTTTGTCCCCACAGACAGCATCAGTGGTGAGTTTCAGTAATGCTGAAGGAAACTACAACCACTAAATCCCATTGAGCCTACCGCCGACGACCACAGCCAGTCGTCTGGGTGTTCGACTCACAGCTGAAAGCTTCTGGGTTCGCATCCCACAATGTTCACAGGCTACCAGGGGACAGATACCCAATTACTACCTGCTCCTCTGCATAAGCGTCTGCGAAATTATTAAAAAACTGAAACAGTAATGAATAATATAGTGCAAAGGGAGTCCATCGGAAGCACATTAGTAAGGAATTGAATATTGAGTATTCAATTCCTTAAATAAAGCCAAAATTATATTATCCATGTGAGATAGTGTAGGTTTAGAATGACGTAAGGCGTTGGCCATCGCCTGCAGATTGAAATCGGTGACAGACCATTAGGTCATGTGACTGAAGGGCTGTATAGTCAGCAGTGCAACACCATCAGAAGCAAAGATAAAAATAGTCACTGTAGAAGAAAACGCTGCCTCCATGCTGCTATAATCCCAAATTGAGCTGAGGCAGTATATTTAAAGCTGTTTCGAGGTCTCAAACTCATGGATCGGATATAAAAATAACTCCCATATCAGGACAAATGAGTGACGTCGATACAAATCCCATCACAACTAAATAGATGTACAGACAAAAGTAAATCACATTGTCCCAGGCAGACTGAGCATGGGGTTGGTTTAGGAAAGTATTATTTAGAAAGTCCAAACTGGTGGCTTCAGATAAGATTTTGAAAAGGAGGGATTTCACCAACATGCCCATAAGGGCTGTTGAGAAAACAACATCCTGGATGTCTGACTCATGATCCTTCTGCAAAATCTGTGTAGTGTATTTATGTGTTATTCACCTCCAAGACATCTTGTTTACATAAGTACATGCAATCTTCAGCCATTTTCTGCAGCCTGTGAAGGTGTATTTCAAGAAATTGTAATTTCAGGGGAGGGAAAATGGCTGGAAAGGTCTGATAAACCCACTCATTGTCTTGTCCCAACAATTGCCAAATCGCCAGATCAAATCGAAAAAAATCATTCTGTCCGAGGACACGGACACGTGTGTGGGTCCAGGGGGATTCTGTGTGTGTGTGGGGGGGGGGGTTCTGCGTGGTGGCATCCTCCCTTCTGGAGGACTTATGAAAACCCATCTGGCCCAGAGAGATCCCCAAATCACAGAGTCCCTAGGGGACGTTACCGTCCTCCAATCTCTGCCTACTCATGGTGTCCCTCAGCAGCAGCAACACAGAGCTCACTGGGTCCACCCCAACCCCCGCTCCCGCAGGGACCTGGCCCTGGACATGACCCGGCCATGGTTCTGATTAAACAGCTACGGGGCTACCCCGCTAACGACGTCACTGTAATACAGTGAGAATAATCAGACTTCCCGGGAAACTGGTCCCCAGAGTACGTGAGTGTGAGTGCTGCGCGTGTTGCAGCAGTGTCAACAATGATAAACATGTTAGAAACAGTTAAAAACTACTATTTCTATTTCTGTGTATGTGCCTGCACATGTGTGTGTGTGTGTGTGTGTGCCTGTGTGCATGCGTGCGTGCGTGCGTGTTTGGCATTTGCACGCACATTTGCTCAAGTGTGGTTGTGGTTTTACAGTCCCAGAGCTGTTTGGGTTCAGCTGGCACAGAGATCAGGACAACGCAAGGGTTCCAGAGGTGAACTTTAGTTGCACTTTATCTCCGCGGCAACTCCACCACCAGCCAGACAATAGCTTGCCGCTGATTGGGTTGCGTCATCACCTCAGACAGTTTGACCTTGTGGATGATGTATTACAGACTGGTTGCTGATGTCGCTCCAGTTCCTGGGCGTTACTTTGCCCTATAGTTCTCTAGCACTTCTTAAGGACTTTCCACCGTGCCGGTCAGATCCGCCTTGAGACTTGTTCTTTACTGTTCCTCTGAACTTCAGACACTTCATGACGGTGAAGGGGAGGGAGGGAGGGAGAAAGGGAGGGAGGGAGGGAAGGGAAGAGAAGGGATAGGATCAAGGGTCGTTTTTGAGCACTCACCTGATCTTTCTCGGGCTTGTCTGAGATATCGTTCATGCTGTTGGACGTCAGGTTGCGGTGCGTGGGGGTGGGACTGCCTGTGAACAGAGACAGGTGGTCAGGCCGGGGGCGCCCTGGTACCACGCCGGAGACACTGGCGGGCATGATGGAAGAACACCCCACCCATCCACAAAGAGAGAAAGAGAAAGAGAAAGTGGCTCCCCCACCGGGTTATATTGCTCTCCATGCAACCCCACCCCCACGCGGCAAACCAAAGAAGCGATTGCAAGAACACAAAGGTGCCAAAACAGCTGGATATTAAACCAAAGGCTCAGCAACCTATATACTTATATGGACTGTTATGCTTGAACACTTTTATATATACAGTGTATCATGTATTTTAAGGCTCCAACGTTTAACTAGAATCCCACTTGTGGACTACATACTGGCCTACAGTTTCTGTTGAGGCATGTTCAATTTGGCCATTTACTTGAGGCTGAAAATGTGCATAACTGTTCCGATTCAACCAAAGGTAAGCACTACGGCAGTGCAGGCTTTTGGGGTCTGTTATAATTATTGTTTGATATAGGGCCTAAAGACTGCTGAAACCTCACGAGTTACTTATCAGTAACTATTCATACTATTCAGACATATATATCTGTCGCCAAGGAAACTTTAAAATGGTTTGTTCCCATCAGCCAGCACTCCTCCTCTCCTATCACACAGCCCCACACCCGTCCCCTGCGCCCACCCACAAAAAAAGTAACGGAGAAAAGTTGGTAATGATATAGTTGTCAGAATGATGCAGCCCAAAAAAAAAGAGGAAATGCCTACAAATCAAACATTCTCGCCAGGTTTAATGGGTATTGGCACATTTATTTGCACAATTATTGACTATGTTGACTATATTAATATTATTCTTATTATATTCTTCTTATTATTATGTTGAACTTTCAATGCCGATCAAGGGACTGGTGTTGGAAATAGCATTGGCTATATATCGAACACTGCTTCTGCAACTCTCTATGTTTCTTTGTCCTTGTTCCTTACAAATAATCAAACAAATAAATCAAATCTGCTATTAGGGGACATGCCAACTACGACAATAACTAGGTCTTTTTTATGGGACACTACAACTAAACCATCTAGTAAAAGGCCACTATTATAAGACTCTGCTAGACGGCGGGGTGATCTATTTAAGTCTTTTGGATGAATGGCAGGGATGGTAAGGCCATAGTGGGGTGCTGTGGACCTTTGAGGGCCGCTACTCGCTACACATCTGATCAACTTACTAAGGTAATCCATGCTGGGACTCCTGGGGAGCTGTAAGTCTTCCATAGAGATGCGACCCGATAGGCAAGTCACTGAGTTCCCCAGAGGACTACGGGCTTTTAGTGGCAGCAGTGGATTGAGAGGGTAAAGGGTAAAGCAAAGGAAAAAAGCCCAGGAAAACGCCAAAAGAATGGAAGAGAAGACGCAGGTTAGGGGGAGGAAAAAACAACAGAAATAATTATATTAGTTAGGACAGCAGGAAGAAACAGGAAAAGTATTAAGTAAGAGGAAAACCTGATTGAAAGGAATAAAGGAAACACTGTGGAAAATGAAACACTGTGGAAAATGAAACAACCAAACATGGGTCGCTGGATGGAATCTAGCTTTGCAATATATATACATATAGATATATAGCTTTAACACATTTAAATAAGTAAGTATGTAAACTGTGAATGTATGACTAGTTTAACACCTTTCTCCTGTATCCTTGACACTGTTTAATCACTTTATTAATACAGTATCAGTAAACTGTTTTATTTACATATTTATGACGATGTTATAATAATAATAATAATAATAATAATAATAATAATAATAATTATCCTTATATTACTAACCATTAACCAGTTAGCTAGATAAAACCACTTTTCTAAGGACCCATGGCTGGTAGTCTCAGATAATTATAATTCAAAACCATTAATAACGACTGTTAATTAATTAATCTTCAAACAAAATTCAGTTAATGGGAGATCTTACAAATGTCTAACTGAAGCATGGATGATTGCCAGTAGGTATATCAATGATTAAAGGTAGAGTTACGGTTGGACATTGACGCAAAGCAATGACCACACAGTCACTTCAACGCAGTCGTGAACCTGTTTTGGTTCTGCGTCAGGGTTTACATTAGCGGACCAATCACAGCCCTTGCTGCTGCGTCGCCTCGACGCAAGGTTTCAGTTTTTGTGAGGCACACTGTCCGGCCCCTGGGGTGGACGCAGGGTCGGCAAGGACGTAACGGGTCCTTAAACCCCCTTGCATTGCGCTGACGTCCGACCATAACTCTTCCTTAAGTAAGCATATGAATGAATTCGAAGCCATTTCTATTGGACATGAGTGTGATTAGACTGATGTTCTATTTGATGTGATGCTATGATTAGAGATGAGGGTTAGAGTTATGTTGAGATGCGGGCATTTTACAGATTTCATTTGAATTGAACTAATTTAATTTTAACAAAATAGGGTAATAACATTTGTTTTGACATAGCAAAATTAGGAGTTAATTTAGTATAATAATAATAATAATAATAATTTAGTAGAATTAACTATCACTTGATAGCAGGGCACATGGAAACAATTAAAATTAGCTTTTCATATGATTACCATTAAGTGTTAGAGACCCAATAGGATTAATGTTTACTAATTGTACAATACATCAATGCTAGTTGGACATCGAACATGGGAGTAGTGAGCTGTGCAATATTACAATGCATTTTTTGTCTCTACAATAATGTCCATATTCAAAAAAAGTTTTAGCATCAGGGCTGACATGATCTATTATTTAGATTAGCCAGGTGTCTTGAATTGCGATTACTCTGCACTTCATAAATTATCCTTTCAACTTCTAAACTTCAACTTCTGTTTGTTTGTTGCGAATATCATAATATAAGTCTTAAACCAAAAATAAATGAAAGAAAAGACTGCACCAAACTGCCATCTGCATTACCGTTCTCCTGGTTGGAAAACAGCCTACTTGCACTGGAGACCGTCTTGCCGATGTCAGCCAGGGAGCGCAGGTTGGACTTCTTGGTCTGGTGGCGATGTTTCCTCAGCAGCGTGTAAGTCACCTTCTCCTTCAGCTCCGCCTTCAGCATGTTGTTGGCCACCTGGTTGTCCGTTATCATCTCTACGCAAAGGAGGGACGCCGGGAGAGGGAAGGGAGGTCAAGGTTGTCGTTTAAAGGAAAGAGAAGCTGTGACCTCAGCATCGTGAACGATACTAATAAGACACATTAAGACACAAAGAACACTCTAATTCATTTAGGGAGAACGTACAATGACCATCAATGTGATGATGCAACACGTGGAGGGATCTGATCTTCAGACAGCTTCTTAAGGGCTTTCACACGATTTTGTCTACAAGTTGGGGGATATCGCTTTTGTGTCAACATTTTTGGAGGGGAATGAGTGGACGATAAAACAACATCTGGAGAACACACGTCATCCCAGAGACGATTAGCGATGACTGATCTGAGCGAAGGATAGACTGCAGTGCTCGGGGGACGTGAGCAAGAGAGCGTCCAAAAAGTTGTGGAACGGTCAAATCAAAAGGCCTATTTTTAAAATCAAGGTCAGGAGCCTGAACGCTGAAAGATAGAAGCCTCGAGGAAAATCCTCTCTCTCTCTCTCTCTCTCTCTCTCTCTCCCCCCTCCCTCTCCCTCTCTCTCTCTCCCTCTCCCTCCCTCTCCCTCCCTCTCCCCCTTGCTGGTTCTCTCTTTCCCCTCCTCTACAGAACCAGTGCAGTGGATGCCCATCCATTGAGAGTTGGCCTGGAAGCAAAGGGGGCCAAGTCCCAGCATAGCCCACTAGTGTGTGAGACACTGGGCCAATTACTTTACATTACTGTCCTCTGATGATAGCCGCTCCTGCTGTGCCTCATGCTGTCCCACGCAGCCATGGGAAACCAGCATGAAAGGATTGTTAACGAAGTCCACCTACAGGGGACTGCTTTGTCCGGGGACGGGGGGGGGGTAATGTATTTAAAGTATTATTATAATATTTTGGTGTATTATTGATCATGATTTAGCTTTTTTCTTTTTTTGGTGCACATCATTTAGTAGAGTTTATCATATTTGTGTGCAGTATGATTGTAGATTATTTATTTTCATTACCCTCTAGATGTTTTTCATTCATCAGTTGTTATTCGGTCTTCCGTAATAAATTCTAAAACTATATTTATCACCGGACTTGGATTCCTTGAACGACGCGTAACTGCCTGGAGCCCACCTAAGCCTCTTAGCAGCCTTTATAGGAAAACTGTCGCTACAATGATCATGATATAGGTTTAGTTTAACTCCAATTAATCCAAGACTTTTCTTTTTCTTAGGGAGTTTGTTTTACTGTTTTTTTGTTTTACTTCTTTGGGGGAGGTAAGTAAGAACATATTTAAGCATAGAAAATGTCATAAGAAATCATGAAAGAGGTGAGTTAATATCAATAAATCAATGTCCATCATAAATAGATTTATGGCATTAAGTTATCCACACTTGGATAACAATGTGTGATAATGGTTTACAGACAAACAGCCCGACCTTCTATCAAATGTTGTGGGTTGGCCCAGGCTTATAACAAAGGGAGAGGGCAGGCATCCATCCGTAAACCAGCGCCTTTCACTGAACCATTACAGACAGACTTGTTTTGAAAGATTACAAGTCATTAAGGGAGTTTTCTATAGGCAGACAGAACCTGTTTCAAGGTGATTGAATTTGTCAACTTTGGTTTTTCAAGAATTTTTATAACGACTTCCAACCAAGTTTACACTTTGGTGGCTTCTAATATGCATAGTTGAAAGATTAGCACCAATAGTGTACTGTAACGTTTTCCACCGCACTCCCAACTTTCTCAAACATGTCACAAATCATCTTATCCATGACAACAGCACTTCCCAAACCCGGCTGTCTTAAACCCTGTTTCGCAGGGTCACCTTGTTTTCATACGGGTCGGCTCGCTCTTGACAAGTGAACGACAGGCTATGGATCAACTCTCCAAAGGGCTAGAAATGATCCACGGCTGAGGCGTTACAAGCCCTACAACCCAACCCAGTCGCATGTCTGTTTTCCTCGGCCCGGCCCCGCGGCCCCCGAAAGGGCGTCTCTGATCTTACCGACCACCTGGGACAGCGTGGACGCCTCCATGTCCAGCATGACGGTGCCCTTCTCGATGCACGTGCGGAGTTCCATCAGGCTGTGGAGGGACAGCGTGGCCACGTGGGGCTTGCTCCAGCGCTCTCCACCCTTCTCCACCTTCTCCTCGAACTTGATCCACCTGGACAAAAGAGGGTGAAAAGAGGGACAGGGTTGGTGATGCTACTAGCCCCCCGCCCGGATGAGACGAGGCGTGACAGCATCGTGTCTTTAACGACCCTTGACACGTCCGAGTTCACTTTTTTGGGGTTTTGTTTTATTTTCATTTTATGTTCACATTTTGTGAACCTAAGAGCTTTTTTTATTTGGTTGACGTGTACTGGCATGTGGATTATTATTTTTTTTTTTATAGCGTTTGGTTCCTGAATGTACGAGCAGTGTGGATGATAGCATGGTATTTAAATGCATGTCGCCATGACTGAATATTTGTGAAAAGTTCATGTCTTTAATGTGTGTTTTTTTTTTTACTAGATAGGTCAGTGGCCTGACCTACAGATAAGGGGATAATGATCTTGTCTTAACCCTAGAGTGATCCATGAGACACAATATAGACACAATATAACTCACATTCAAACCAATGTGTGTGTTTCCTGCCAAAGTTTGTGATGAGTTTCGGGTTGTAGCACAAAGAAACGCCAAAATCACTTGTCCCACTGTGGTCGGACCAGAGTGTGTAAATGTGGGTGTAAACATGCCATCAATCTTGGTCCATGTAACCCTTAACAACGCCCCAGAGACAGCCAACAGAACTAAACCTCCCCAGAGCTGTAGAACCACGGAGGGTGCATGCATGTTGTCGTTCTGCAGGGAAGTGGACTTCCACTTGGCAAGGCTTAAGTGAGACGAGACTTTTGTCTGTTTGCCAGTAGAAGCTGGTTTCTTTGGTAAACGTTACAGAACAACATATTCATTGTAGCGGACCAATGAAAAGATTGTCTACTACTCTGGGTATCTGTCTCCCGGTTTATGACTGTTGCAACATCATCCACACACCTGAAAGAACAGGTGCAATAACTGTTCCAAGTTTATGGGGTGTGTGTTTCTGGCAACACTGGAACAACAGAAGTCCCAGAACGCCTATTCTTTCACTGTAAGGGGAAGCAGCTGCCCAGCAGTTCCTCTCTGACAAGATAATTAGCAGTTGCCGTTAGTCACCTCGCGAGGCCTCAACATGGAAAGATCGCCCTGTGGACCACTGTGTACTTCATCTCGCCTGTACTCTTTAGCCGACATATATAGGCGCTTTAAAAAGGGACAGCTTTAATGAACAGTAATGAAATCCGCGACCGGTGGAATGCGGAAACGCGAGGCTTGAATGATGGGCATACAATGACCGCCACAGAGCCCCTTCTGGCCGGCCACTCACTGTACGCCAGCAAGGTTGTTTTGTTCTTGGCCCATGTTGGCTGTGAAGGCTGGGGACTCTGGCAGTGGGCCAGCAGCACTGCCCAGTGCTGGTGATGAGATTGTTCATTCATTGAGGGGTCGTGGGCTGGCCTTGGAGCCCGTGATGACACAACATTGCACGGCCTGTGAGTGTGTGAGTGAGTGTGAGTGTGAGTGTGTGTGTGTGTGTGTGTGTGTGGGCAATCTTTCCACAAGGGAGGGGTTAGGAGGCTCTTTCTGGATTCCCTTGTTCTCCCCC
>JAOPUD010000140.1:3628476-3647717 GCA_027122715.1 Trisopterus minutus
TGTGTGTGTGTGTGTGTGTGTGTGTGTGTGTGTGTGTGTGTGTGTGTGTGTGTGTGTGTGTGTGTGTGTGTATGTTGTCTGCTGATGTCTTTTTGATCCTTGTTATCAATCCACATGGTTGCATTGGTTGGCAGCCAAGGACTGGACGTCTTTGAAGTAGCTTTGCATTAAAGGAACTTTTCCACTTTGTCTTTCATCTGCAAATCTTTTAGCAACATCATGGCATTCAGAAAATTTATCTTAAGTGCCCCCATCATACGCGTAAGCCTGGAATAAAATTCATGTGAACAAGGTTCAAGAGTTCAAAAAGCAATGGCTCTATCAAATTAATAGTCCCCCTCTGTCATTCAAAAAACGACAGAATATGTTTAAGCAGCATCTCTAAACGTTTACCCTAATTATGGCCCTACTATTTTTATTAAATTAAATTGAAATATTATTAAGAATTTGCTTTTTAATAGTAACTATTGTATTTTGACTCATATATACACATATAACTCACATATAACCAGATAACCATTTTAAGTAAGTGTTACTTTATGTAACATGGCCTTGTTAAGTAAATGTAATTTTTTTTTTACTTGGCCATGTTATCATTTTAACTTTTATAGGGCTATTATTGCTTAAGAGTTCAAATGCACAACTTATATTAAGAGAATAATAACTTTTTCCATCTAACAAACATAATCCTGTGAAAAGGGATCCGCTGAATAAAGTGTTTGCATTTTTTTCTTCAGCGTCTACACATGGTCTCAGTACACATTCGATTTTAATGACAGACAAAAATAGACGCAAATAGGTGAGTATAGAAGAAGAAGAAGAAAAATTATATTCTGTACTGTTATCCGTATACTACCATGCAGTTAAAAGTTTGGCCAGTATCTGCCCTCCCCCTCACACACACACACACACTCTCACACACACACACACACACACACACACACACACACACACACACACATTTCTGCATTGATACACGACAAGTTTAAACCAATATTGTGGGCACTTTATTACCAGTGAAGTAGAAGTGAAAAACATAATTCAAAGCTTGAAAATCCGATCGAGACAGAACTCCTGCAAGGTTTAAGTGTAAACTATCTCACATAGCTCTGTCAAGAAAAACTGGACTGGAACATAACTCACATTCAGCTTGACTGGCTTGAAGACATGCCAAAGACTTATTATATTTACACCCGTAAACCTTACTTTGCTCATTGGGCCCCATCAGATGCTCATCAGCCGAATACTTGTTATCTTAGCTATGGAATGAATTCCATGCATGTAAGTTTTCCATCGATTATATTTGGAAGTATTTTCAGCACCAAAGTAAAAAAAAAATGGGACAATCATTTTTTTCCACAATAAAAATACAGATTTTATCTATATTAGAATATGTTTATATATATGTATTAGAATGTGTTTTTGATAGAATGAACACTGTTATAGCTTACCACAATGTATATATTGACATACTTATATTCTTCAATCACATATTTTATGCTTCATATTATTCTATATTCCGATATTTCATCCCTTTACTCCCCCTACTGTTCATTCTAACAGTTGCATGCAAAAAAGAAGCTGCTATAGTTCTCAAGGTGAGACAGAGCCTCAATTAACAGAAAATATTTACCGTTGAGTTTATGGGTAGGTTTCTGGTGACACCAAGCTCAGGGATACGTTTCCTTCTGAGGTCATCATCATTGATGCTCAGCAAGTTAGTGCGGTTAGTGAGGTCATCATCATTGATGCTCAGCAAGTTAGTGCGCACAACACAGTAAACAACTGATAGAACGATTAATGTTACTTCAGCAGATCAAAATTCTGCTAACGCATGGCTCAGATATGACCACAATAAAATTGTCTAT
Source organism: Trisopterus minutus (assembly GCA_027122715.1). Classification (NCBI taxonomy): domain Eukaryota; kingdom Metazoa; phylum Chordata; class Actinopteri; order Gadiformes; family Gadidae; genus Trisopterus; species Trisopterus minutus. The sequence continues at coordinate 3,630,345 of JAOPUD010000140.1, forward strand.
TGACAATTGTCAATAGAACATTAAGTGGGCCTAAAATTGAACCTTTGAGTACAGCATTTTAGTAATAAGAGTGGAAGAGGAAGAAACATAAGACCATCATTTATCTATGTATATTAACGGTTATACCATGCTCCACACACAGTAATAGAAAGTGCACTTGGGTCTAAATTAAATTAATTAAAAGTAAAAGTCATTAGTCGGTGTATAAAGAACAGTTAGCTCTAAAAGCAGATAAACATGTTATAAATCAGATATTGGAGATGACAAAAATATATATTATGCAAGCAGCATAGTTATGATGTTCTAATCTGTGAACCTATCTTGACTTTATCTAATGATCTGAAAATCGTAATTTCAATATACGTTCATGCAAGAGCCAAAAATTCTATATGTTAATTATTGACATTGCCATAATGCCAAACAATATGTGTCTTTACTGCTGATAATAGAGTCACATAATATATTTGATAGGCTACAATATGCATATCTTTTTGGAATATAAACTTGAACACTAGACTGCATAAAATAGGGTTTAATCCATGGGTGCATAGTCTGAACCCTGGGTGGAACGATGGAATCTCAGTTTGGAATAGTTTCTGGGTGTAGAAACTCTCGCGAGACAAACACCGATACTGTTTCCTGGTTTGTCAGGTCACACGAGAAAAACGCTAGCTGGAGGTTTTAGCAGCGAGCAGGGAGGTTTGCTGAATCGGGCATAAACAAACAGATCGATCTGATGTGTTTCAATAACCGATAGCGACATTATACTATGCGGTCACCTCGTTCGCTAGCCAATACGTTTATATTGACCCGATTATGGCGGCGGAGGGGGATACGAAACCAAAAGAGCTCAACCTGCAGTCTTCGGAAAGTTTAAGCGCATCTGGACACACAAAGTGTCAGGACGGCAATAATGGACTGGTGGTGGACAGCCCGGAGGAGACGTTCTCTCCCACCTCTGTGATCTTCTTCAAAGAGGCTTTAAACTCGTGCAATCTGAGATTCGGGGGCTCGGTGTCGCCTACTCCCGTCCGCCAATATGAGTTCCACATCGAGCGGAAAAAGAGTAAAAGTAAGTTGTGGTGTTGAACTTTTTATAACGAGGTCCCCTGACTGGGGATCACGTGCCTGTGTGTCTCCTCTGTGTGCAGTACCGAGTCGGGATAAAGTGCTGTCAAAAGCTTAGGGCCAAATCGCTCCTAAAGCCTCCAGTAGTTGCCTTGACGCGCCGTGCTTGAAGTGCGGGTTTCGTTGGCTCAGCTGGTGTTGGTGGTGGTGGTGGTAGTGGTTAGCATTGTAGCCAAACAAGGCTTATAAACACAAATAATAACCATACACTGCTAAGCCTAACTCTAATTCTATATCGTAATAAATATATCCATGGTCACACTCGTATTATATTGCATTTCTGTGGACTAACGTTAACCAGTATGGTCTTCCATACATACCCATACATCTATGACGGAAACCTAGTCCGCTATAACCAGTGAGTGGGCCATTAAAGCTACGTCAAACCCATTTAAGCCTGTACGATTAATAATTCATATATTTAGATATAATTATTTATATATATATATATATATATATATAAATGTATATATATATACACACACGTACAGGTATACCTACCTTACTAAAACGGGTTACATGTCCACACCTAGCTGTGAGATTAGCATCCCTCACCATGCAGCGTCATGATGGACAGCTGGACCCCGTCCTGTGCTTGAATGGTGTTCAGGTGCTGAAACATGGGCTCAATCTTTAACTCGTATTTATCGTTTCACGTTAGTTGGTGCTTTCACCTTGCACCTTCACCGTTGCCAGTAAATGCATTGTCTATTGTCTGTTATCTGTGAAATACCCTATCGATGGCACAAAGACGGCAATTGCTTGGTAATGGGGTGTATTTGTTTTTTCCAATATAAATGTCAATACATAAATACATACAATGCTGTTCAATTAAGATAAGTCATATCCCTGCTATTACCTATTTAACATTATTTGACATTTTGTGAATTACAATAATTATTTCCAGTTTGTTTAACCATTTCATTATCAATACAATCTTCAATTACAGCATAGAGGTGGTTATTGATAGGAATAGGATGGGTGCTATTCGCCATCATTATTAGCCTTGGATGAATACTCACTGGGAACCCAGTGAGTATAGTACACATGGAGAACCCCCCCCCCCCCCCTCCTTTTTACGCATGCACCATCTGCTCATGTGACCGTCGTTCCTCTTCACAGCCTACTTGTCAGCCATCTTGGTCAACACCCACCTAGTGCATTCACTGCGGTGCACAAGCAGCCCAATCAGAGTGAACGGGCACTAAGCTCACAGGAGGCGGGCCGTGATTTCCACCACAGTGCTCTCTTGCATTCTAAATCCTCAGGCTGAGAGGAGGGCAAGGCAGCGGTTCTCAAGACAACAGTGTTTTCTCTTGGCTCCTTCTGTAGAGGCAGGAGATGAGGATGCGGAAATAAAGGAAATCCATTCGTTTTTTAAAAGCCTGCTGGAAGCTACTGTGAGATTTTTTTGTCCTCCTTCATCGTTTCCCACTGTTTTTTTTAATCACATGTAGAGATTTGTGCCTGGCGAAGTGGCAGTTTTTATTTTAAGCCTTATCATCATTTGGCTTTCACAACAAAAGCTGCACCCTTTCTCTCGGGCGGAGTGGTCGTCTGTCTGTGTGTTGCTTCGCATCAGCTGAGTCATCATGTCTGACCTGACGCCTCAGACCGACGTGCCGACCCCCACCACGGACAAGATCACCCAGGCCGCACGGGAGACCATATACCTCTGCAACTTCCGCGTGTCCGTCGACGGGGAATGGCTGTGCTTGCGCGAGCTCAACGACATCTCCCTCACCCCAGACCCAGAGCCGGCACACGAAGGTAATGGGGCAGAGCCTAGCCTGGTGGTGCTGTGTGTCACAGACACGGCGTTGTTATGGTTAGGGCGTGGTGACGGTAGCAAGTCACCAGGTCCCCCACCACCACAGCTCTGCCGCTGCCAAGGATGTGTGTGAATCCATGTCGTTTTTAACGAGCGTCGTGTTTGATTTCAGGGAATCATGGAGGGGGGGAGTGGGGGATGTGGATGTGAAGACCTGATGCTAAGCATGCTAACAGCTTTGTACATTGCTGGGTGATGGAGCTTCATTCGGTTGGGGGAGGGGGCTGGGTTGCTCATCTGATGTGTTTTTATCCTGGAAAGTAGACGTGGCTAGGTGTTGTTTTTCAAGCAAATCATTTCCGGGATCTGTTTTGCTCAACATAGCCAGATGCTAAATTAGCCAGCCAATCACGCAGCAGATTTATGCTTGCATGCTGTGGCGTATCCCATTCAACCCAGTCCAACCTGAACGACGACTTGATGTAACCCAGCCACCCCGTCTTATATACTGCATTTAAAAACTGCAACCCTAACCCAGATGGAGCAATTCTACATTTCAAAATAGAAGCCTGGACCTCTTTCACAGAATGTGATCATTCAGTTCAAATTATCAAACTAATCTAATTCAAACAAAGAATTCCGGCTATTTGACTGCTGTTCTTTCAGCCCTCGTGATCTTAAGCTGTGGAACATAGAATATTCTAACCTGTATTAGTAAGCACTTATGTATTTAGTGGAGCTACTAATATGTTGTAAATCAATAGTCTCTCAAGCATTCCAATCGGCTTACTCCTGTGTGTTATTCAGATATCCAGGAATGTCTTCGGTGGGTGAGCATGCAAAATGTGCCTGCTGCCACCATCAAAAAGCTCTGCAATTAAAGGAATACTTATCCTGACAAGTATATGACAGATCTACCAATATTGCATTAAAACCCACCGGTGCATTATGTATTTATATCAAACGCTATCCTTTTAAGGTTTTCATGCTTTGAAGCTTTCTGTTGGGATCAAATTTACCAGACAAACAAACATTGGGATTTTCACTCGCAAGCAACTCGACACCCAAGTAATAAAACGGCCCCCTCAGATCCTGTCCGCCAATCAAAATGACCTGCAGTGCTCTTATCACTTCCACCTCGACACGGCCAAGGAGATAAACAACATGGCGTTCTTCAAACGGTATCCCAAGACGTATGGACTGCTCCGCTGTCAACAGCAACGCGGTCCTCCACACCACTGGAGCAACTCTCTGGCAATCTCCACTAAAGTTTGATTTCATTCTTACTCTAAAAAAGGGGCCGCGAGCGCTGCAGAAAGACAAAAAGAAGCAGCCATATGCAACTGCTGCATGAGTCTTATTTCATGTTCACGTCTGTTTGTAATTTTTCCCGCCTAGATCCAAAGGATCCCATTGCCATCGAGAGGCTCAACCTGATGAACATGGCCAAGCTGAGCATCAAGGGCCTGATCGAGTCGGCGCTGAACCTCGGCCGCACACTGGATTCGGACTACGCGCCTCTCCAACAGTTCTTCGTGGTGATGGAGCACTGTTTGAAACACGGGCTAAAAAGTATGTAGAAAAAACTGTTTTTCCTTCTTTATAAGGCTAAAAAACGATAGTATGTTGCTTGTAAATGGTCATTGCCTGCCCAGGTGCCATAATATTGCTGAATGTTGTCTATTGTTGAGCAAATTTTCTCTGTCCGGTTGATCAGCCAAAAAGACGTTCCTGGGGCAGAACAAGTCGTTCTGGGGGGCATTGGAGCTGGTGGAGAAGCTTACACCTGAGGCAGGAGAGATCACTGCAAGTGTAAAAGATCTGCCTGGTCTCAAGTAAGTTTGGTCCACAAAAGCTAACAAGTTAAATGATTGGTTTTTTTATGAATGCTTTTTTTATTTTTATTATTAGATATATTATTTTTTGGCTTGATTAAAAGAAATTTTTATAGCTGGATTTGACAAAGATGCTTTCCAACAAAAGAGGTGAAGACAAGGGCTTGATGACACTTAAGTGATCCAACTGATGTGTGCCAGGACACATTAATAGTCAAATGCAGACATTTCCAGATTGGTCAGGTTGTGATCCATTGTGCCAGGTCAGTCATCATCCACATTATTTATGGCCTTGGCCATTTGGCAACAAAACATCAAGGGAATGTTGAATATGAAATAATTTATACCCTGGGCGTGTCTGCTAGGCTCTCCTGAACAATAAAAATCATAACATTTTAGGCAAAAGAACAATTGCCTCTTCTTAGCAATCCACTGCATTAAACCAGGGACTATTTAAATATTAGGCGGTAAGGCGAAGGGGGTTTCCAATCACAGATCTGGCCAGTATGCTTTTATTCAAGTGTAAAGTCTAGAAGCCCGGTCTGTGACCGGATCTGGCTGATCTGATCACAGACGTCGCATTGAGAAGACTAGTTTAACCAAGGCTGAAGAGTGATGGAAGTATAATGAGTGCATAGGATAGATGGACTGCAGATAGAGGAAGAGGATTACATAATAGTTTTGACTGAACTTGCTGTGCTTTCTGTCAGAACACCTCTAGGAAGAGGACGAGCCTGGCTGCGATTGGCCTTAATGCAGAAGAAACTCTCTGATTACATGAAGACCATCATCAACAGGAAGGACCTGCTAAGGTAGCACCGCTTAATGGATGATGAAATTGACTGAAAGTGACTCCTGTACAGAAAATGTGTCTCCTTCCCACCAAAATATAGTCCAGTCCTACACATTGGCTTGGTTTCTTTCTTTTTTTTTTTCCCCCTGTGTGACATTCACAATTGTACCCTTCATGAATAAAACATAGCAAAGTGGGTTCCCATGTGACCTGTTCCCAATCAAACATGTACTATTGGTAACCTCACGATCTCCCCCTTGTGAGAACATTTTTAAACTGCAGCAGAAATGATACTATATAGCTCCTGAAGTGTGTATTACAAAAGGTTTTCAGATAAAAGGTTAGGTGTATTTTGTTAGGGCAAGGACTGCATTTATTTAAGGCATTTTGAGTCTAATTATGTTTATGCTACAATCATTTACCACAGAAATGGCAGTTGCTAGGATATCAGGTGTAATATCTGTCCCCTCTCTGTTGTAGCGAGTTCTACGAGGCCAACGCCTTGATGATGGAGGAGGAGGGAGCTGTGATCGCAGGGCTTCTGGTGGGCCTTAACGTCATCGATGCCAACCTCTGCATGAAGGGAGAAGACTTGGATTCACAGGTTATCATACATTTCTCATCCCATTGTTTAAATTAAAATTTTGGTAGCCTTCCGTTTATTTGTTTTAAAATTTCTCTGATAGACAATGGCTAATATTAAACCTTGCTGTGATGTCAGTCGTTACTATTCAGTAAGCACATTGGCCTGCACTTGATTAACATTTGGAATATTCAACTGCCTATGAATAATAATCTGCTGCTCTGTGGTTAAAGAAAAACATGATGAACATCCTTCTTCTTTACCGCTGGGTGCAGGTCGGCGTCATCGATTTCTCGATGTACCTCAAAGACAGCGGACACAGTAGCAAGAGCACAGAGGGGTGAGTGCTTCCTGCTTCCCCTTCACTGACCACCCTGATCCTACAACTTATGACATTCGCAGAGTCTTGTGTACAACAGGAAACATTCTGGATGTACAATAGTTCCTATATCTGCACTCTAGTCTTGCGACACTGGCTTGTCCCTATATGCTTTGATGGTGTAACTGGTTTTAGATTTGGAATTTGCACATTTTTAATGGACAGCGATATGGTGCAGCCCTCTTTGTTTAAATACGAGGCTATTGATTGATGGGTTAGTTGTCTTTTAGTTGGGTTTCGGACTTTAGAAACAAACCCATTTTTTATGTGCCCTTTTCTCCCCGTACTTTAGAGACGGCCAGATCACGGCAATTCTTGATCAGAAAAATTACGTGGAGGAGCTAAACAGACATTTAAGGTGCGTCAAAAAGCTCTTTCCTTATCTTATCCTCATCAGATGTTCAGCAATTCAGTAATTAAAAGTCAGTTGTGATATTGTGTGGTTCTGTTCTATTTCCATAGTGCATCCGTAAATAACCTGCAGGCTAAGGTGGATGTTCTTGAAAAGTCAAATACCAAGCTAACAGAGGAGGTTGGTTTCACATAGTATTATTATGTTTCTAGGTTTCAGTACCAGTATCTCCGTCATGAATTCCTGCTTTATGATAACCACATTTATTTATATATATATCTATATATATATTGTTTAAAATGTTTTAATAATGCACTTAAAAGTAATCAACTTAAAATTGTAATACATTTTTCTACAACCCAAGCTTGCAGTGGCGAACAACAGGATCATCACCTTACAAGAGGATGTGGAACGAGTAAAGGAAGAGAGCTCTTACCAGATGGAGTCAAACCGAAAGGTACACCAATTATCAACATAATCCACTGAACGGGTATTAACGTTTAATTGTTTTACTACATTTCTCACAATGACTAATGACTCATTTGTTTTACGGGAACTGTTGGATGGTGATGGATGTTTATCTCCGTTTCTTCTTCTCCAGGCCTTGAGAAGTGATGCAGCAGTACCAGTAGCAACAGATGGACAATCACTGGGAGAAACACGCAAACAGCTGAAGGAGGAAACCCTACTACGCCTGGTCAGTCAGTCAGTCTGTCAGTCTGTCTGTCTATCTGTCTGTCAGTCAGTCAGTCAGTCAGTCAGTCAGTCAGTCAGTCAGTCAGTCAGCTAAAACACTTATAACTCTATTGGCTAATCTGGCCTCAGCAATATTGTACTTCGACTAAACGTGAACGCAGCATCAAGTGGCCGGCTCTTAACCTTTATACTGTCTGATACTTACCATACTTCTCTTGTGGTTGTGGCCTCTCAGGATGTGGAGAAGGAGCTGGAGGTCCAGATCGGCATGAAGCAGGAGATGGAGCTGTCCATGAAGATGCTGGAGAAGGACGTGTGTGAAAAGCAGGACGCTCTGGTGGAGCTCCGGACGCAGATGGAGGACATCCGCACCTTCAACCAGCAGCTGACCCACAAGGCACAGGTAACATCTCGGCCTCCTGACATCTTCGTGTGTGTGTGTGTGTGTGTGTGTGTGAGAGAGATCGTCATGTGGTCCCTATGTGTTGCAGAGCTCCGAGGCCAGCTCCAAACAAAAGACAGACGTCATCTCCTGCATGGAGGACAAGATAAACCAGATGGCCGGGACGGTCAAACAGCTGGAGAGCAGGTAGGCATCCTGACGGGACACACGTACACACTCCTTAAACATCCAGAGGATGTCCTCATACATGGGCTTACCCCAGTTCTTTAAGAATACATGACTGTGGTGACCCCTCTGTCCTGCCTTAGTTTCTTAATCTCCTGTTCTACTGGTACACACCTGTTTGGACTAATAGCAATGAGTCCCAAATACTTCATCAGAAACACCAGGTGTGCGATGGCGGAGTTGTGGAGAGAACAGGCAGGACAAGTGGATCATTTAAGAACCACAAGTGTATATAATCTGACTACCCAACCCAAACACATGTAGAAAGTGAACAGAGTTTTTGAACCTACATTCCAAGTCCTAGAAAGTGCATTTTTTTATCCGAGCTTGTTGATTTTCATAAGAAACATCCCGCCGTGTAAGATAAATCGACTACAACTTCTACCTACAATGATTCCTCTTTTTCCTGTTTGTTTGTCTTTTCTCACTCCATCCTCATTGTTTTCCTTTTACCCCCGTGATCCGCTCATCTTTTGCTTTTGTTTGATTTCGGTCTCATCTTCATGGGCACGTCACCAGCGATAAGCATTTGGTGAAGCAGGCCAGGTCCCTGAACTCTGCTGCAGGAAGGCTCCTTCAGGCTCAGCCATGAAGCCCTCTCCCCGCACTATAGTTTCATACGTCAGGACCCCCGAGTTACAAACAGAGCCGCAATTCCATTCTTTGTGTAGAAATAATCCAACTAGAATATTTTTTATTTTTCTGGTATACTGTTTTTGTTGTCGCGGGGAGGGGGGGGGGAACTCAAACTGACTTCTCATACACCATATGCCGGAAGACTCTGCAGAGTCTAGAACTATGGACTGAAACCTGCCTTTTAGCAAAACCTCCTCTTTCCCTGTTAGTAATAATAATATTAAAATTATAACGGTTATTTATTACACACAGTTAATTTAGTCTCTTGACAGATGTGGTCGGCGCTGACTTTGCTATGCATTTCTGGAATTGACTGCTTCGGCTTTTCTCATTGGCTAAGAACAGTGGAACACATGGTTGTCGGTACGCCCCCTTGGAGTGTTGGCTTTGAAAGTGGCCAATGATTGGACAGATCATTTTGGAAGTAACCAATGATTGGATGGATTGTTCCCAATGGTGGCACATATGCTTTTAGCACAGCGAAGGCTCCCCGGATTCTGTCACATAAAAAAAAACTAAATCCTGTCCTTTACCCACTCAACGCTACTCTATATCCTTCATTTTCTAGGTATAATAAGTACCAAGGGAGTCTACAGTCATCCTTGTCGCCCTGTTCCGAAGTTGTCGTTTTTTTTCGGTGTTGATGTTGTGTTTCAGAGTTTGCATCTGTGTAAAACGCCAGGTCGGGATCATTAACCTACTACTAGAGAGTCAACCAGGGCCAAATGGGTTTTAATAATTTCAACTTGTATGTAAACAATAACGTTGGTGTAAACTGTCGTAACCACAAGGCTATTAAGATAACTCAATAAAAACCGCTTGCTTCGGCTTCACCAAATGCCTTCTGACGTCCTGGCTGCCTCCTTTCTGTGTTATGACTTTTTTCATATATTTAAGGACTTTTTTTTTTTGCTTTTTTTTTTTTCATTTTATTGATGGTTAGACTTCTCTCCCACCTGGTTTTGTGTTTTGGTTTATTTTTTGTTTAAGTTCTCATTTTACCATGAGTTTATGTGGCCCCCCCCCTGCTCAACCCAGATCCAAGCAGGCTCAGAGGGAGCGGGATCTGGCCCAGGAGGCCAACCGCCTCTTCAAACAGGAGTTCGGGGACAAGATTGAGAGTCTGCAGACGGAGGTGGAGCACCTGAGGAGACAGAGGTAGTAGGCATCAACAGTGCTGTATTTGTCGGATTCCCTTGGTGGCCATCTTGAAATAAAAAAAAACACTTGGAAAAATTGCTGAGCATTCCGGAAGTTGACAGTTGCTTTGTAACGGTTTTACAAAATAAGCTGCAAATTTTGAAAAACTAGCCATGTTAACCAAATTTAGAAAATGATGGCAACCCCCTCAAATTCAAGATGGTCACCCTGTGTGTAAAGCAAATGAAATGTCGCAGGGAACATTCTATAATGTTACTTGGATTAAAAAAAGGCATTGCTTTAAGCTTGACATTCAGCTGAAGCACATCCATGCATACTAGCGGTATGCAAGTCTCAACATTTGTTGTTCCAGGTACAAGTTGGACCTGGAGCTGAGAAGAGAGAGGGCCCGAAAGGGCAACCAACCTTTTGGCACCCAGCCCACAGTGCCCTCTGTGCCACAGAAGGGACGGCCACACACAGAGCAAGCTGAACCGCGACACAGCCTCGTAAGAGGAATATTTATAGAACGTTATATAACCACGTCTACAGTAGCATGTGTGTTGTTTTGCACGTGTAACGGCCTGTTTCTTCACTGCAGAAAGTGAGTGTCTCGGACTCTGAGAAGGCCCAGAAGGACAGCGATCAGAGTGAAGCTTCAGAAGACGCCCAGGGTTCACCCACGTAAGCATTTAAGATGATCAAATCTTTATTATTTTAACACTACCTTCACACTACCTACTTACATTCAGCCCCCCTCCCTCCTTTCCAAAGGCCCTCGTCTGAATGTGAAGATGGAAAGGTATGGGCAAACAAAGAAGCGATAATTTTAAATTCATATATACAGATAATTACCTGGCTTGATTGGTGAGATGGGTAAAGCTGAATGTGGAGCTTTCCCATTGAGGATAACTGTAATAATGATATCCTTTGTTGCCCTGTCTAGGAGAAATCAGTGCTGGATCTGAGCCAGTTGTCCATCTGCACTATCTGTGAACAGGAGGAGTCCCTTACGAGGATTAAGGTACACATGCTGAGCCCGATTGAAGATATGGCCCGCTCTGATGAGTCAACACTATTCCCCTTTGGTTAAAAAAAAAAGAAGTTATTTTTATGATTTAAATTATTCAGCTTGACCTATTGGGATCTATTGATCATAATTGAAAATGGATGATACAGTTTGAACCTATTGTGCTGGGAAGCCAATATGTACAATCTTAACATTCAGTAGAACTTGTAGCTGATGAACCTTGTATCGTCTCCGTTTCAAAACTCATGTTTTTTCCGCCCCCCTGAGATCAAAGTGGGTGCCCGGTAAAGCACCAGTTGGTTTGAGCGTGCTCTGGTTGCTTCTGCTCCATCTAGAAGCAGTGCAAGAACTGCAGCGGGGTGTTCTGTGAGAGCTGCCTGACCAACGAGCTGCCGCTGCCCTCGTCCATCCTCCCGGAGCACGTGTGCGACACCTGCTACTTCCTGTTGCTGCAGCAGTACGCCTCGAGTCCCACCTGACGACGGCCTGCTCTCCATCGACCCGTTCGCTGCGCATAGCAGGGACGCATGTATAAGGGGAACTCTCAAGACATTTCAGCAAAGGCATTGCTTATTTTTTTATTATTGTGGAATTTACTGGCACTGCCAAAAAAAGCACTTTTTTTGATTTCCCAACAAACTAAAGCACTCTATGGGGACTGCTAGACTTAAAAAGGGGAATTTTACTTCCAACAGCTCGTCATCTTATGTATTTATGCATTTTAAACACTATTAAGTGTCCACCAAGTGGATTTGCTGATAATTTTTATCCTCCATCTCATAATACTAAAGTAGAATTGTTGCTATGATTCATGAATTTAAAGCCTACATTGTACTAATCATTGATATACAGACAGACGCTATCTTTGGTGTAATAGTAATTCTAGACATTTCTTCCATCATATAAACCGGTTTTGCTATACAACTCAAAGTAAAAGTAACCTTCTGATGTAATATTTAGAATTTGTCTCATTAGTCTCGACTCATGCTTTAAAAACTGCATAAAGTTGTTACCGGTTGCATAAAAACACGATTTGCCTACTTGTTGCAATTAAAAGGCCTAACCAGGGCAGATGTATACCTTCATTGATATTGAGCTTGCGGTAGGTCTCATGGTGATGTATGAAAATAACCTCATCTTAAAATACAGATTTGCATAACAAAGTGAGATACGATTGCACTTAAAACATGCTGTAATAAGGAGCATTTTGCATTTTGAATAAATACAATTCTAGGGTGTTTGTTTTAATGGTATGAAGACTAGCAATGGTTGCTTGACCAACAATTCATTTAATTTATTCAACCACAATAAAGTGACATTTTAAAGGCTAATTTTCAACTATGAACAAAATGTGAGCTTAAAGTACTAACCTGTCAGCAAGTCATCTAATGGAATGATGCTGTACACACTTGACTATTGTTGTATTGGATAATTTTTTAGTTTAAAAGAAATACCCCTCTTCAACATTAAGAGCATTTATTAGGCAGTTTGTCTTTGAGCCCAGGAATGTTTATTGTATCAAATGAACATCCTGTCATTATACGGAAATAAACATTTATCTTGTGTAGAGGACATCTTCTCTTTCAATCATCATCATCACCTACAGAGAGAAAATGTAATTACTGCCTGACACATTGAAAGTATATTTTGTCAATTGTGAGTTGGTTTTCTTAGCTGACAATGTTTCACTTGAGTGAAGATGTACATCACTTAAGACCAGCATTAATCTAGAAAACTAACATGTTTTTCACTTAACTAGTCCCACAAAAGGTGGATTTTAAAACATATTTACAAACAACGCAGGCACCATCAGATTACATTTCAGAACTTTTACATATAAAAAGGTTTACTACTTACACATGTTAGTATTTCTGGAGTTGAGGAACAACTCAATGTATCTCCCACCTAAACAAAGAAGACAATGCATTATAGAGTCACACCCTTGAAAATTTGTATTTCTAAACGCTATTAATTTAAGATAATTTTTTTTATTCAAGGGGACATTATGAAAACAACACTTCCTGGGATTAGGGGTGTTTTGGGTTTCTGGTGCTGCCATACATATACAAACTTTGAAATAAGTCCGTACATGCTTTTTTTGAGTGAGATATGCATTTCGGAAAGTACCCCGCCTACAGTTACCAAACAGTTTCGGCGCCCCCTCCTACGTAGGAGGACACAGCCACTGAATTTGAATATTACCACCCACTTCAGAAGTAGGGAGATTCCATACATAAATAGATGTGAGGTGCACATAGCTTTTGGCCGTGATATTATATACAATAATATTATTATTATAGTATATTATATAATACAGATATAGAGCTCCGGGAGTCCGCAAACGGCAACAATCACTACTCCTGCATGTTGTGGTGCACTCTGACAGCTCATTGACCAACTAAATCACAACTTGACTGAATGAGAATCAGACAAGCCTCCTGAAGACACCTACCCATATGCAACCTATCTCTGGACATGGCTGACACTGCATCGTGGTGGGACCTGAAGTACACGTCCGCCTCCCCTTTGGGCCGCCCATCCGGCCCAAACTCAACCAGGATCTTGGACAGGGCCAGCGGGGAGAAGAACTGGAATTCAAAAAGGAAACGTCAGAATATTTTTGTAATTCCAGTACTGTCCCGTCCTGTACATGCTGCTGTGGCACCTGGATTTTACGTCTGGGATCCAAAAGTATTAACTTAAGACCCATTTGGATGAAAGTGTTCACCGAATGGCATACATGACAATATATTAATCTGAAGTGAGTCCCCTTGATGATGATGATGATGATGATGATGATGATGATGATGACACAGCCTTACGTCAACAATGTCTCGTCCGGAAGCGCTGAAGGGCACGCCCCTCATGTGCACGTAATGTAAAGTGTTTGCTGGGTTGGATGCCGCTGGAGGGGAAATAAAATAAAAGATTGACATTTATATGTTTGACGAATTTGAAAATACAGTTTCATGTCCAAATGTAGACGGCCCCCCTAGTAATTCAGTACTGTACGGTAAACTGAATAACCCTCACCGTTGTGCTCCGCCCACGGAGGGGAGGATCTGGTCTGACTATTGTGAGATGGAGACGTGTCGCTCTGAACCCACTCTTTACTCTTCCAACTGGTGCGGATCTGGCTGCTGGCGCTGGCAAACACCTCGATGTACCTGCAGAGTCATGGGGCCACCAAACACGAGACAGCAGCACACATAGTCAAAGGGCCGTCACGATTTGAGCTTCATTTGTTGATTTAAACAACCACAAAAATGTTACATTCATGCCTTGAATGCTTTAATAAACTCGATTGTCCATTCTCATTAAATGAAGTCTTTTACATGAGTTTAATAGAAAAGGGCGTCAGTGTTCTGATTTGATGCCGACTGTGATCACAATCTCTACGAGGTGGCCGTAATAATAATAAATATCCTTGTCCTCGAGACTTGTCTTTGGCATTTCAAAAGGCGACAAAAGTGTTGATTAATCGGCGTGCTACGGGCCGCTGTGAAGCAGCAGCCTACCTGCTGCCTATGTGCCCTCTGTCCCGTTGCAGAGCTTCGTCAGCCATGTCTTGAGAGGCGAAGCGCACAAAGGCCTCTCCCGAGTTCCTCCCCTTTAAGTCTCGCACGATGGTGATGCCGTCTTGCACTATATCCAGCCCTGGGACAGGGGAGGGAAAGACGCAGGGTTATTTTTCTCATTGCATAGCTTTGTCAAAATGTGCCACATTAAAAGGCACTGTAAGCGATGTTATTTTGTTGAAAAGTGCTGAATAGATCTGTATTCCAACAGCCGTCACTGAATGTTTGATTGTTGAGTGTTTGGTCACCAACATGGGTCTTCCTCCACCTACGCTATGCAGTAAACGGAAAACAAATGTTCTGATATCCCCCTTTATCCAATTAGGAGAGAACTCCACAAAGAGGCGGTCCTCTCTACACGGTCACAGACAGACAGCAGGATTTCAGCCTTGACTGACAATGGATTAACACGCAAAGCTACCGATTCCAGTGCTCCCAGGAATGGATTACACAACCAAACACGGAGGGCTTAAAATAATACTGCTGTAGAAAGAATAAAGAAAGCTGCCAGGAAGGAGACAGAAGTAATGAAAGACCCCCATTTATGGAGGGGAGGAGTGTGCCAACTGCAAAAAGCAGACAGGAAGTGACAACATCACTCACAGTGCATGCAATCACATGCCATTCCAATTGGGATTCTCATCACAACATGATCAATACACTCTCTCCCATGAAATACAGATTGTGATACCGAATACCGAACACAACAACAAATGTAAGACGGAGACACACAAGAGGAGTGTCACGGAAACAACAACAAGAGTGAAGAGCAGGACAAGGACCACGAGAGCGTACCCGAGAAGAACGTCTCGATGTCGTACTCGTTGGAGCTGAAGGGCAGCCCTCTGATGCGCACCACGCCGCCGCTGCTCGGCAAGTCGGCTGCCATGTCGGGCGCCGGCTGGCTGGCCGACGTCTTCAGGATGGACTCCGCCTCGCCGTCGGACACCTCGTACACTGAGGGAAACACACACGTACAGTTGAGGTGGGCTCAGGTGTTTCCGTCCTCACCGATACCACTCTCGAGGTATGGGTAAAATTGTCGATGCAAAACCATTAGTGGATTTAGAGAGTGTTGCAGCTTATGAACAAAGTATCAGTGGGTTCTCTCAGATAACCGCTCCCACATTGGTAAGTGGTTCAACTATGTTGTAACAGAGGGTTGACTCCATAGCAACAAACATGACTTCTTACAGACGGGGTTAGGATACCGTATGACAGGAGACCCGAACATAAATCAGTCTGTTAAGATATACAAAAAAAAAAAAACTGTACAAACCTTCAACATAGCGCATGCCGAGGTACTGTCTGTGCTTCTCCAGGGCCTTGCACACATCCTCTTCATGTTCCATCTCAACAAAGGCCTGTCCGTTGGGCTTCCCATGTTGGTTCAGCGTCAGGTGAATACCCTTCACCCCGTCACGGATCCTGCATTCTGAACACAGTTTATGCAGTAAGTAAAAGACGTCATGTACAGTGGCTGGCTGGTTATATGCAGTCCTAGCTGCTACCAAATTCTTCTGGATGCGGTTCTCACCAGAGAAGAACTGCAGCACGTCTTCGGCTGTGCATGCCCACGGGAGACCTTTGGCTTGGATGATGTACACCTCATTTTTCGCAGTTTCAGACTCCAACGAGTAGACTGGCAGCGGGGGATATTCGTTCTCATCAGACGGCCCTGTCTGCAAGAAACATCATTAGCTGCTGTCACACGATAGTACCCTCCTTTGGTGCGAGGTGTGTGTCATGTCACGATTTCTCCAATTGACTTGATTGTTCTGACTTACTTTAGTGCAGAGGCCCAGCTGGATGACTTTGAACGCAGACTGGGTTTTGGTAAAGATGTGTAAGGACGGCGTGGTTGGAGATGACCAGTTGTGATACTGGTGTTGCTGGATATTTGTCCACCTCTCGGTCCCAAGACCTGTCAGCACCTTCTCCTGCGTCGTGACTCGTGACAAGCTCTTTGTCAACAAGGTGACATGCCTTGCAGTCGCACACCGACGCAGCAAAAAAAGGGTTTTACACTTGGCAGACATTGTACACCGGCCTATTAACCACAAATAGATACGCAGTATGCGCACTGCGCTTCAATCAGTCCGTGACTTTCCCGAAGCCAACTAGTTGGCCTACAGTGCCGCTCGACGCTGGTACAGCAAACTGGGATTGTTTACTGTGCTGGTATCCACCTGACTCACGTGGTTCATTCAAGGGTATTTCAGCAGCGAAACACTTTAAGCGGAGCTCTTCCTGGTGTCGGAAGGCGATCAGCTTCTGCAGAATTAAAGACACACCCTCGCAGGGTTTTGCGCCTGAACAACTCCTGTGTAGTGCCATCTAGCGGATAGGATGTTAATTACACTAATGGCAGACTAGCAGAATGACGCGGTACAATGTGATGGATGGATGGAAGTTTACCGTTTGCCGTGGAGGTTTTGGTTTTATATAGCCTTCCATTCAGTCACGTATAGACATCAAACCCTATTTTTATTCCATTTGTGTTTATATGATATAACCATATAAAACAAAGTTTGAATGCACATAGAAGTAATGAGTGAGCAATTGCCTAAACACATCTAATTCCTTCTGAGACTACTACAGTCTACTACTACTGCTAGTAGCTGTCATTAGTGTCACTGAACCACAGGCGTTAAAGGGTCGCCTCAATCAGCCTACAGCTGGACATTACAAGCAGCTGTTTTTCTGCCCACCAGCATTAAGCTAAAGGTCCATGAACATAGACAATACCACAGCTGTGTGTGTGTGTGTGTGTGTGTGTGTGTGTGTGTGTGTGTGTGTGTGTGTGTGTGTGTGTGTGTGTGTG
>JAOPUD010000140.1:3707136-3731531 GCA_027122715.1 Trisopterus minutus
GAGAGAGAGAGAGAGAGAGAGAGAGAGAGAGAGAGAGAGAGAGAGAGAGAACCATAACCCCTCATTCTCCCCCACAACAGCCCTGTCTGAACATTTTTCTGCTCTAGTTCTTGTGAAGGAGCAGTTTACCTTGTTTGCTCCGTCTGACCTACATTTCTAACTCTCTAAGAGGCTGTCAAAACGCCACCTCGCCCTGAACCCAAGCGACGTCAACCCAGCGCCGGATCAAGTACAGGGAAGCTACTTTGCACGGCCTCAAAGTGTCCAAACAAGTCAAGTGCGGAGGAGGACACATGAGAAGCAGAGTAACAACTTTCTGACTAAAATAAATATATATTACACACACAGATATACAAGGCCCAGTCATCATCATCATCATCATCTTAATTTCTTCATTATAGTCACTTATATAGTTCTGTACCATCTTTGCATCTCGTTCCAGAGCATAACGTTGTACACGGTGTTGGGAGTGCAGAAGGCTTTTTACAGAGCTCATTTATAAAAAGGTCACTGCATCGTTTGCCATTCATGCTTTGTTAATGTGTGGTTGCTTCTACTAGTTAAAGGCGACTAGCAGTGCACAACCAGTGATACTAGTTATGAACCAGTCTGTAACTCGCAACGTTTGCTTAACGTTTCTTATGTTCAGAGTAGAGTTTTGTTGGTACAATGCATCTTAACAGGCATTATATTATTTTATGTAGACAGCTGTTCTGCCCAAGCAATTTCCCATGTTTTATGAATGTCCCACACTGAGGAAGACATTTTTTAACAGTATTTGTGGTGTATAGAGCACCACCTTCTGTCCAACTACAATAAAATGCTTTCCATAGAAATACAGTCTGTACAAATAAGCAACAACATAATAGCTCACTTCTTGGGTAACTAGCTCCTAGATCCTTAAAAATATTATTTAGATCAATAAGGATTCGCTGTCTTTATAAAGATAAAGATGAATTCCCAAAGACAGTTAGCTACACAAGTTCATACACCCTTTTAACTTATTTATATATATTTTTGAAAAGCTTTTTCAGCCTTATGGAGAGGGCAGTCAAAAGAGAACGGAAATGGGTTGGAGAAGAGTCAAACCTGGGGAATCAAACCTGTGTCACTACTGCCTACATGCCTAGCATTTGTTTAGACCTAAAAACCCATGTTTAGGTTGAGAAAATAGTTGTCTGGCTCCAGTCCGAACACCCCAACCTAGCGTCCGGAGCTTTGCTCGACGCTCATCATGCATTGATCACTGAGCCCCAACCGATCCACTGCTTCACACAGAGGTCACAGACGGGGATTAAGGAGGGTGTCTTACAGCGTTGAGCTTGTCCGTCTTCTTGGCGGTGGGCTCCTTCATGGTGGAGGCCAGCAGCGTGTCCCCCTTGTAGTCCCTGTAGAGCTCGGCCAGTGTCTCCCGGGTCTCCAGGTTGGTGCTGTTCAGGTGGTACCCCGGGTCCAACTTGGCCTTCTCCTCATCTAGACAGAACCGGGATGAGGAGGACTATTAAATCACCGGACAAACAGATTTTAGGCTGACAAAGCATTAGACTGAGTCACAAATGGATACTTGGGTAGTGCCCTCTGTCCACTAGGTGGTGCCCCACTAGACCTTTTTGGTAGATACTTTTGTTGCATGCTTTGATTGTTATAAGCCTTACTTGAGAACAAACACTATGGATAGAGTTTGCTTGATCAATTATTAAATGTGAATGCCAATTTTCCAAAATATCTTTTTTTTTTCCCAGATGCCCACACATAGACCAAGTTGATGTCACCCTTAAAGGAGTCATTGAAATATGCCGTCTGTTTTCAAGAGACTATTACAAATAGCTCGTCAGAGTCCCTTGTACACGGACACATCTCTATACACACCAATAGATAATCCACTAACGTTGAGTGTCAAAAGGGGCTGAGGGTTGGCATGGCAAATGGAGAGCACCTACCCGGATCCAACACCTTGAGGTTATTCTTCACGTGGAAGAAATCGGACACGTTGAATTTATCCAAATTGGTGGGATCCTAGGGGAGAGACACACATTCATCTCCAGTCAGATTATCAGGCCCCTTTGCAGGTCAACAATATCAACGGTGGACATCGGATACAACATGGAAGCAGGATATGATCCACAACACACCTGTAACGTGATCAGGTCTTTTCTGGTGAAGGGCTCATCAGTGAGGAGATCTCTGAAGCTCTTGGTCTTGATGTTGAGCTGTTCCACCGCCTAAAAAAGGGCAAGCACACATCCCCAATAATGTTCAGAAATACGTTTAGGCGACACAGGGTTCTGCCCGAAGGAAGATGGCCAACAGTGGGGCCTTGTCAATGGTTCACTTATTTACAACAAAACTTTAACAGTGTGCTCCAGGGTTGACATGGGATTTCAATGAAGTGGGTTAATGTTACCGGTGGGCATACGTCGACATCAGCTCTCGGAATTCAGTGCAGCCAGATCTCATGGTTTTGTTACCGGTGTCATTAATATAATTCTTCACATCATTCTGGGGAAGATTCAACTGGCTGGCTAAGCAAGGGACCAGTCACAGAAATTCAAAATAGAATCTGTGATTATGACTGGAGCAGTTCCGAAAAATAGGTGTTGAGTCTTTGATTTTAGACTGATAAGTGAACATTAGATATTTTAGAGAAGCAAGGGAGACACAGAGTTGATCCTTATTCCATTTACTCTCTTCCTGCATAGTCTCTTTAACATCCTTAATTCTCTAAAGAGAACGAAGTCCCTGCACAGCCTTTTGATTCTCAGGTGCTGGTGATGTGCAGCCAACAATAGTATAAAGGCAACCTTCTTTGCCAAAAAAAAGTGTAAAATCCCCCCACACTGGTAAGCTGATTTATTTTTGTTTACAAAAATAAATCAGCTTACCAGTGTGCGGGGATTTTACACTTTTTTTGCCCTTATCCTTGATTCTCTATTTAACCATGGCAGAGCAGAAGGTTTCAGCTTTTTATATCTGTCGGGAGCTATAGAATGTAAAGCAGTAGTGCAAGAGCTGTTAAAAGCCCTGCCAGGCTCCTCTCCTCTCTGTCCACAGGTATTAAAAATGTGTTTGAGGCAGTAAAAAGCTTGTAAAAGGTGTATTTATGGAGCAGGATTGAATCAGGTTTTGGGTCAGGAGAGAGGAGTGGAACCTGGCAGAGCAGTGAGTTAGAATCAGAAAACATCAGACTCACAAAAAAGGTGGATAAATAGGAAAGAGAGGCTGGAGAACAATTATGATAATTTCTCTGTGTATTACTGCAAGGCCCCCCCTCAGCCTGTCATGGCTTGGCTGATGGAGAAATAAATGTTCTGGGGGGAGGGGGGGGGGTGACTCAGTGACAGGGGCACATTCATCAGGATTAATCCAGGACTCTTTGACGATAAAAATATAAATATTGTGGGTCATGATCAAATCCTGGCAGATTAAAGACTCATTGGCAAGTGATATTGCATTGAGTCAACTGAAATGAGCCAACTCAACAGCAGGGACTGAAGAAGCCCTTTTAGCTGTGATGACATTCCTTCAGTAGAGACGGTGAGTAGGTTCGGGTCTCACACCCCGTCTTTCAGTGATCCTAACGGGACCTAATTAATTAGTGAGAGAAGCCAAACCAGCACAAGCAGGACCTGCATTGTCTTGGACAGGTCTTTGAGATCCAGAGCCAGGATGGTGAGGGTGGAGTCATAGGAAAACCATCAAATAAGGCAAAATGCAATACAATTAATACAATTACAAATAAATGTTCCTGTTCCTATCCTGATAGGATGCAGCCCACTATATGTTAACAGGTCCCACTAGGTGCAGAAGGAATCAAAATTAATGATAAAACCCAGTCATGCAGCTGAAGCAGTTCCTCGATTGACTGCTCAACGGATTGCAGACCACGATTTGGCTCAGCAACCAATGCTGACGGGGCCATGAGTGGAGTAGTCAGCGCTCCGTAGAGAGGGTACAAGTTGTAGTGCTCCATGTGGGGTGGAATAAATCAGGAGGGAAGAACCTCAGGAGGGAAGAACGGCCAGGAGCTACCGGTGGAAACGAGCAGCTCATGTGGTTTGATAAAGTGCTTGCTTCAAGACCAAGAAACAAGAGCCTAGGGTTAGTGTTTGTATCTGTAGGTCTGTATTTTCAGTACAAAGCGTATTCACTGACCTCATTGGAGAACACATTGCCGGTGACCTTGTTGGTAACAATGTGAGAGTTGTTGGTGAAGATATTGAACAGGACTGGACAATGGTACTTCCCTGAAGCAGAAGGAAAGAGAAAAGTTTAACTAGCCAAATCTCTCAACATGTAACCCATGGGTTCTCAAACTTTTTATACCACATATCACCTAATATTTGTCTCCCCAAGTACCACCATTATGACCAATGTTATAAAATACAGTTTAAAATACAGTAGCGTAGGCCCGTGGCCATATTCAGCTACGCACAGTTCACGCAGGACTCTGCCTATTTATTCTCCAGTGCTACCACAAATTCTTATTCGTGGTAGCACTAGAACTGACACAGACACAGACACAGACAGAACAACTGTTGGCCTGCACCTGGTGGTTTGTTTCATGGAATCATTTTAGAAAATCATCACATTCCACCAAATCCCACCTGTGCTCAGTTCAGTCAGTTTTTTACAGTTCTGCTTGAAAAATTGTCCTCCTGTCCGCATTTTTGTCGCCGTGTTTTGGAACCAGTCATAATTGTAGCGCTCATTTTGATGGTCTCACGGTTATTGTATTTCCATTCTACCTATTATTTAGTTATTATACTGTGTAAAAATCCTCTGAATAGCACTAAATGGCGCATTGTGTACAACCAGTCGTTTGTGTACCACAGTTTGAGAACCAATAATCTAACCTGTATCAAACGGAATGGTGGATTGAGTGAGGCAGAAGCATGAATGAACACTTACCATCACTGTTCTTGGCGAAGGTTAGTTTGATGAGGGACTTTACTTCAAGCTTCTGCAGGAATCAACAAATAAAAAAGGTATTGACATTTTAGTGAAAACGCTTTTGTCTTATAGCAAGAAATGAAAGTGGTCAATTAGTATGAGGCCACTAATGCCTTTACAGACAGTTAACTCATGTCTTCATGTGCTTGCTTACCTCTCCTGAGATGGGGTTGGTGCCATACCTCTTAATCCAAGGGATAATGCTCCTAAAACACAGGGTATGAATGAATTGAATGCCCTTCTTTTCACCTTATCCCAAACTTCATAAAGACCCAGTCGTAGTCCTTTGAACTACAACAATGGCTCAATGTCCAATGTTTTATTATTTAAGTTGCTTTATCTGAAACTGTCCCATGCCATCTACCCTTTTCCTGATATTACCTTTATCAAGCCAAATTTATACCAATACGAATATAACATGTTTAGTTAGCATCTTATTATTGTTAATATCATATTATGTAATCCACTTTCAGGCTCCAAGTAAGAGGCAAAGGAATACTTACAGTAGGTCAAAGACCACTCCTTCCTCGGTACAAACTGGATACTCAAATGGTTGGAGGGACAAGCTTAAGGATTTAGGACACAAAGTGTTTAAGAGTGTCAACAATGTACAAGGTTTTCCTAGATGGGATATATATAAACCACCTAATTTGTTCAGCCTTTAAAATGTATGAATGGGTTGGAGTGTATATATATATATATATATATATATACATACCTAAACAAATATACAAGATGAAACAAACATACATCTCGTAATGATGTGTATAAGATTTAAAGATTGAGGTGTACTTGAAATACATAAGTCAATGGGAACCATACAATACCATACCTGCAGTGGTCGAATGGAAGTCGTCTAAAGTTCGCCTGTGGAATTTCTATGATGAAAATAACAAAATTATTATTTCTCTACTTTCTCTACTTTACTTCAACTAATTTTCTACGTCCAACAGGTATTATATGAATACTTGTCAGCAATATTTATAGGCATGTCATGTTTGAATAATAAAAATGTATACGTGAGTAAAACATACCTG
This sequence comes from Trisopterus minutus, assembly GCA_027122715.1. Lineage (NCBI taxonomy): Eukaryota > Metazoa > Chordata > Actinopteri > Gadiformes > Gadidae > Trisopterus > Trisopterus minutus. The sequence goes on from JAOPUD010000140.1 coordinate 3,713,124, forward strand.
CACGTTTTCCTCCATAGAAATTTGTGTACTCCGAAGAGGTTATATACCTGGAACACACATCACACAGAAAAGATCAAGAAGACAAAAAAGATGAACATGAATAGTGTGTGTGTTACTTATTTTACATTTATACCACCCATCGTTACTAAAAATGATATATTGAGCGTAACAGTCTACCCTAAATGTGACTGTCAGAAAATGTAAACATTATATACCACCTTCACATTTCTGCAAATAAAAAATTAAAACAAGAGACCAACTGGCCTCATGCATTCTAGCAGTACGAGTCACCTGGTCCACACTAGAGTACTAACCCTAACCCTATTTGTCACGCCTGGGAAAAGTAAGAGGCAAACCAATGTGCACTTCTGCTTTGGTTTGCCACTTCAGGAAGCAGTCATTACGCGCAATTCTCTCCATGGAGTGCCCTATTAAACCCGAAGGCATGTAGATATAAAGAGGAAGACCCAAGCTGTCTGTAGAGATGCGTTTATCACCATCAATAAGATCATAATAATTGTATCGAGGGAAATGCGACCAATAGGTGCCAACGTCCTTGTTAGTCGCTTGCGGCTAACTTTAGGCTAGTGCTATGGCTCTAGCCTCCTAAAGAAGAATGTGCCTTAATAAAATCAAACTCGTATAATTCATTAACTTAATGGGGAATACACCCCATATAGCAACCACATCTGTATCCAATACACATTGAAAGGTTGGGGGACTTAAGCACTTCATAATAAAACATATGTTAGCATATGAGAGATCTGACAAAAACACCTCAATATTATTAACAATGTTTATTCCTTACTTACATTTTATCTTTCTGGTGTTGGCGTTTCCCCATTATGACACTCTGTAGTTAGACCACAACTATGTCCTTGTTGTAGTTATTAACTTTAGATAAAGACTATGAATTGTTGCCAGTGTTTATATTCTGTATGCGACGCGATGACTTCTTCGTGCTTATTTTTCCAGCGATAAGTCTTGACTAGGAGGACTGCTGCCCCCTATAGGTTTCAATAGTCACACTCTAAATGTGTTGGTTTCTACTCAAACAATAAACAGTGGAAAGGCCATTATACAAGGGTGAGATGCGAGTGAGTCGTATCACGGAGAGTACTAGGAAGTGTAGTGCCTGCCAAGTTAGATTCGACTGCTAAATACAGCTTTATCATAGATAATGCTGGTTTTAATAATGGTTACAGGAAGGAAGGTCCCTGGAACTACATGTTAACCACAACTACATACAATGCAATAAATAATGCATGTCATCACTGCATAACAAATAAGATAATTTTTAATTATTGCTAGAGCAATGGTATGAAGCACTCTTTAGGCCGGGTATAACTTTAACTGCCCGGCTCTTTTCTTTTCATGATTAATCTTACATCGTTAGCGGCAAATCATCAGAATACAATCGCAATAAACACTTTTGGAATGTCACACTCAATTGCATCCATTGTACTAATAACTTTATTATATTGAAATGCATCAAACCACAGACCCAAAATTATGAATGTCAACACAGACATGAGTGAAAAGTAAGTACAATGTAAATGTTGTATTAAGTCAGATTATTAATGTTGATGAATTTATTGAATCAGAGGAAAATATATTTATGGACTTTACTAAACAGAAAAATACCTTTTGTTGGGCATCAGGAAGGCATTGTGGCCATGGTGATTAGCAATGTACAATAGCTGGTACATTCAAGCATTGAGCCAGAGAGAAGAGCAACGGACTTGTAACACAGATGCTTTGCATAGCCCCATTTTAATTTGATAAATATATTTTCATAAGGAAAATAAAAAAATAATGGATCATGACAATTTGAAATGAGACCCTTTTTAGATAAACAATTCCACAGAGTCAGTCTTTTTGTATTCAACGGACACGACACAAGGCAGGGACACTGCCCACAGTACCTGAGTTACTATTGGCTTCCACATCTGTTAGTACTTATTCTCAACAGTATAGATAATGGAAGTATGATATAATATACAAATTAAAAATAAGGAAAATAATTATAGAACGGTCTGAGTCAGGATCATAATGGAAAACTTCATAGGATGATGAGAATCCTCTTTTTTCTTGGCACTTAACTGTTGGACATGCCCAACCCTTATTACAATTAAATCAAAAACAAACAAAAGTTAGAGTTTAAGACATCTGATACATAACCCGTACTGCAGTTACAATTCACCAACAAACATTAATGCTAAGTTATACTATTTCCTCAAAGTTATAACTAAGGAAGCAAAATAGGACAGACAGACATGGCAAAGAGGTGCCTGTCTGACACCATCGCTTCGCCTGGAAAGTGCAACATAAGGAAAATTCAAAGAGCAAAAAATGGTCACAATATTGTTCCAGTGGAGAGCGGGAACAAATCGAGGTTGAGATTCATCAAGGATTCCAGAGCCGGTAGATGGCGCTGTGCTGTCTCGTACGATGAACTGTTCTCTAATGAGATAAATGTGTTTCATAATGCAGTCTTTGTCCTGTTGCGAACCCTACAACTTTACCGCAGGTCCAACATGGAAACTGTTGCATCTGTGATGGTGATATGGCCCGCATGCTGTGGGAAATGGAGAAATCAGAATCAGAAAGAGCTTTATTGTAATTCAAGTTTTCACATACAAAACAGTTAGGTAGTGACTTGAATGTTGTTGCAGTGAACAAAAGGATATAATAGGAAAATAACCACTGAACATGAATATGTAAAGTTGTGTGTGTGCGCACACATTCTTCGGTGCATTTGTGGGTATGCGTGTCTGTCCCGCTCGTCTGTGTATATCTGCTTGCTTGTGTGTGTGTGTGTGTGCACGTGCGTGCGTGGCCCTGAGGGGAACAAGTAATATTATTGAACATTAATATAAAATAAAAATGTAAGCCATACAATGCAAACCTCTACACTGGAAAGTGTGCAATGTTTTGTACAAGTTGCTTCGTTTTTTAGTTCCAAAGGTTGGTTATGTCTTTATGCTTGGAATGCACAGGTGGTTGATTTGAGTATGTAAGAAGAGCCCTTACTGTGAAAAGAGGAGGGTCTTTGCTGTGCGGGTGAAAGCTCTTCTGTTTACAAGTGGAGATCTCTTCCGTTCCACGGTCCGTCAGGCGGTAGTAGCCGATCCTGCGATGTCATTGAACACAAAAACAGCCAATTGCACAAGGTTGCATAAAAATAAAAATACATGTTAACCGTCTCGCTGTTGTGTGTCTATCTACCAAACCAGATCTGAACACGAGATCAGAGTTACAATGCAAGTGCCTATGAAGAAAACAAGCTCACTCGTTGAATTTGGGTGAGCAGACAATAGCGATGGCCTCCGGCAGCATCATCTGGTAGGAGCAGTGAGTATGGAGGTCCACGCTGGACAGGAAGGCCGTCTGTGTGGGGTGAGTCTGGAGAGTGACAAACCGCAGTTAGACTTTGGGTGTGTTTGTCCGAATGCTCGTTTGATTGATGGTTTATCATTGCTTTGATGAGACAAGCATTAGCAGTTAGTGCTGGAGCAGGAGGAAGGAAGAGGAGGTGTGGAATTGGAACCAGCATACCTATTAGGTGGAAATAATATAAAACCAACCTTAGGATTAGACTCAACACACCTCACTATGTAACGGTGGGCACAATGGCAGTACGATACACTAAGCCTAATGTGTACTGTGTCAACCCAGTCTGGACTCACGTGAATCCAGCCCAGAGTGATGAGGTCATACTGGTCCTGGATCAGGAAGAGCTCCTCCTCGTTTTCAGTATCACAGTAGTCAGGCCCCCCGCTCTGCTTTGGGACGATGACATGGGTCACAGTGAAGGCATTCCGGTTCTGGAGAATGACAAATAAAATTTTTTAATCATATTCACCCTTTCCCAAATCCTCATCCCAAGATGGAAATGGCCCTCGGTTGATTAGATGAAAGACGGCAGCATACCACGGCATGATGCCTCATTCATAGAGAAAGAAGCATGTGCTTTTTACAGTACAGTTAGATAGAAAAGACACCCGAGGACATTTTAGACATTCTGTTCACTGGGATTTGGTCTGCTGACCCCAGGCTTAACATTCATAGTCTGGTTAATGCAGCAATAAATGAATATATTGAAAAACAACTGCCGTACGAAAAACATGCTTGTACTACGCAAAGTACAAGAGACCACATAACCACATATTTCAATGAAACTTCAAAACTAAATATAACTAAAGAAAAACTATTTTTATTTTTGACTCTCTTGCTTTTTGCTATTAATTGCTATGAAGATCTCCCTCTGTATTCGGGGCTTATGGCCCAACCCACCGTTGGTACAACACAGCAGTCTCCCTTGGAGCCATGTCTCACTGTAAACAAAGCCTCACCAGTTTGCCACACAGGATGCCACAGGTCTCCACCGCTCGGCTTGTGTTCGCCTCGGCCAGCCTCAGAAAGCTCCGGCACAGCTCACCGGGCACGACCAGCTGCCGCAAGGCATCCACCATGTTACCTGGGGCAAATTAAGCACCATGAGAAACAATGGACGTGAGGAGAGGTCTGAAACCTGGCCTGCTGCAAGCGGAGGCATGTTGTGAACAGGAAACAAAGTAGGTCATAAAAACGGGCCACGCTAAGCCCAGTAGAACAAATACTTTTTTAAGCAGGGCGGGTATGGTATTTAACTCCTCAGAGGCCCCTCCCCTGGGACTCAGAAGAAGATTAACTCACAGTTGTTGTCCGGACTGGCCAGTGAGCCAGGCTTGAGCGACCGGTCAAAGGTGGGGGGTGCAGAAGGGGTGGTTGTGCCAGGGGTGTATGCGGGGGGGGCGTTGTACGGGTTGTGGTTGTTGGCGCTGCCCGGTAGGTCGCTGTGGCTCTCCGGAGGGGGCGTGGCCGGAGAGACTGTCGAGTAGGCCGGTGGGGGCCCCTGGATGCCGGAGAGGAGGGCGCCTTCGGGAGGAGGGGTGCCCGGGGTGCCGAACTCCTGCACCACCCGCTGGCGCTCCTTCTCCAGCTCCTGCCGGCGGATCAGCTCCTCAAAGGCGCTGAACTGCTCCTGCTCCCGCTGCCGCCGCTGCAGCTCCACCACACGCTCCCGCTCCACCTCCAGGGCCCTCCTCTTGGACTGCTCCCTCGCCAGGGAGGCGTCCTCAGCCTTCTGCTCACGGACGACAGCACCCTGTTCACCGTTTGTTCCAATGTTACCTCCCCCCCCCACCCCCCAAACCTTAATGTCCCAGCATGCAGCATCCCATACATGGTCTACATTCAATTATCATTTAATTCAAGAGTTGAATGATTATTAAATTATTTTGTTTCTGTTGTCAGTAAAGTCCATGTTTCGTTTGAGTCTTTACTGGGTTGTAATTTATATAAATGTTATGGTAAACTGCTTTACCATCAAATATTACAGATATTAGATATTTTCAAGTTCTTGCTATTGGAATGGGGGCATTACCTTTTTCACAAGGTACTCTGCATACTCCTGTTCAAATCTCTTCAGCAGAGCTTTCTTTAGCACTTCCGCTTGAGGGAATGCAATGTCTTTCAGTTTCTACCGGAGGACAACAATAGACACAAAACCGTGTAAGTATTTTAGCATATAATAAAGCCAAATTAAGTCATGAACACAGTATGTTTTCGCACCTTTAGTGTGTCCTTCTTTTCTGGAATATTAGCAGTTTTGTATTCTCTGTGCTTGGGAAGCTTCTCGATAAACAGCCTGAAAAACCACACACCCCCCCCCCAACAAAATGAAATGATCAATCAACATAAAAAATGAGGTTTTAGTAAAGAAACAACACAAAAAGAGGAGGCAGAGGACTTTTGATGGTTACAAAGAACTGAATGTTAGTTTGACCCTTTAACACCTGATAAAAATGCAAGTTGAGCAGTCATAAAGAATGTCCCAAACTCTTTCTAGGATATAGTAGGGCAGGGCAAGTTTGAATCGTAGTGAATAGTTAGAATAATGTTTTGGTCGTTTTATCATTTCTGACCTTTGAAATTAGTTTTTCCTTATTGCCGAGAATTTCTCAAAGATAATTTGACACATTCTTTACCTTGAACAGTAAATCTGTCACTCAGTTCTCTTCAAAGCAGATGCACTAGTTTAGAAGAATGTACAGTATGTACTACAATACACACCAGTCAAAGTAGCTAGTTATTTAAATGACAACTTAATGTATATGAGCGTAAACTGAAAGCATTTTTGCCTTCTAAAAACAATACTTGAGATATATACTGTATATATATATATATATACACACACACACACACATTGACTTCTGAAAGCCTCCTGCCAACAAACTGGGATAATCTTACACGTTGCAACTTTAAATCCAATCCATTCCCTGTGAGACTTCAAAGTTCAAACATCAACACATTGTTCGCAAAAAAAAAACTGCCAGTTCCATACTTACGTGATGTACTTATTATACAGGACAAAGGCACGCTCGATGTTGCCCTCCTCTGTGTAGATAAGTGCCATACGGATCATCTCCATGCCGGAGCGGAAGTATCGGCGGGGGGGCATGTCATCGCTCACCTCCACCGAGCTCCCCTTTTTGGTGAGGGCACGGACCCGCTCCTCCGGAGGCAGGCTTATGTCATTGTGGTCCGCCATAATGACTCAGGTTATGTCCTCGCACACACAACCGGTACTCTACAAAGACCAAAACAATTGGTTTAGCCACTAGGGAAAAGACACAACCAAAAAAATATTATTATTATTATTATTATTATTATTATAGGAGTAGTTGCAGATATCCAAAATGTTATTTTCAACTAGGCAAAACTGAATTACAGATATCTGCAACACATATCCAGTCTAGTGAATTTATGTCAAATTGTCTTGTCATACTGTTCTGGTGATAATGTCATTGACTTAATTTAAATTGTGGTAAATATATCATTGGTTTGATTAGAGATGTGGTGACGTCACTGATGTTTTCAATGCAGGAAAAGGAACTGCTGTATATAGTAAATTCATCAGTGGAAAGCAGTGACCAGCCCTGACCAGACACGCTTCGTCATCATTGTCTAGGGTTCACAATTCAGAATCCCCGCGTTAAATGTACAATATATTTTATGTTCTTGTTGTGGTGTGATCAATATAAGGATATTACAGCTGTCATTAATTGAACTGGAAATAATTGGCCTTTGACCATTTCTGACATTTACATGACACTTAACCCTAATCCCCGCCGACAGTAAAGTAAGAAAACATCTGATGGTAGAGAGCATAATTACACTGGAATAGAGATGGAACACGTCACTAAATGTTTAAAAGCAGAACAAATATACATAACATGAGTATACAGAAACATGTCAACCCCTAGGGTTGACAACAATGGCAACAATGGCAAACATGATCAGAAATTTACGTTAAAATTGAACAGCTCTCTGATTGCCTGTCGATCTTCTAAGCAGGGGATCAGGTCAGGGGATCAGGTCCACTACTAGATTACGCGACGTCCCCACATCACCATGTTTATGTCGGCAGTCATACACCTATATGGGCTAAGTAGTTGACTGTTAGCTCACTAGCTTGCTTCTGATCTTCCCAGGCTCACACAGAACATAAACAAAGGATGAGGTTATTATTGTTAAGACAATACCTTTACTTCTAACCTAAGGAATCCGTGAAACGAAATGTCCAATGACCAGCATATGGCCGAGCTAAATAACATTTAAATCACGCAGTCAAAATGAGCTAGTACGCTACATGCGCTGCTGAAGCTCCATCTGTGTGCTTCCGCAATAACAACAACTTCCGCCTGACGAATACTCACGTGGATAGACGCGTAGTCGACTTGTTATTTTATTATTTATTTATTTATTTATATTTCACGGGTCGGCAACCCCATGTTTGGTATACGTTGGAGAAGAGAAGAGGTGGGAAAGGATCCACTGTTTTCCTCACGTACGTCTTCATACAAACATGCGTTTTCAATTTCTATCCATTCTTGGGGTCACTTCAGTGGCTCGTTGGTCTAGGGGTATGATTCTCGCTTTGGGTGCGAGAGGTCCCGGGTTCAAATCCCGGACGAGCCCATTCTTTGGCACTTTCATTGAAGTTACCTATGTGGAAGTACTTTGACCAAGACGTCATTGCAATTTTCAATACTACTCAAATTGTATTCTACTAACTACACTACCTGCCTAGGACAATTGGACAATGCAACGCTGAGTGACAAGACATAAAATGGCCAATACCTTAATAAATAGGCTTGGGAAAGTTGAAAGAACACAAAAACTACAAAGTCTCAGTGTTGCAGTTCATTGTGCAAGCTGTCATCACACAGGACATCAGGAACATTGTCTGTTTTTTAACCAAGTAGCAGAACCTTGAAATTGTGCTCGTACAGGCACAACTTTCTGTCTCACAGTAAAACATCATCTCCTTATGTTGAAAAGTTTCAAACTATCCATGAACACATTTATTTTCACTACAGCTTTCCATTTTATGCATCCTGTATAAACAGACAAATGACATATCAGGAAAAACCTAAAAGGCATACAAAATAATCGGTTTTCCGTATACAATGGGTTGGACTGCATTAGGACTTGTTGTCACCAACATCATCATCTATAGGCGACCTAACCGTACCCATGTTCTTGTGTGGAAACCATCATTCCTTCCATTTTTACCCAGTGTTATCCACAGCAGCCACGGTCTGCATCCAGAGGGTTCAGTCTCAAAGCCATCACCAGTAATTGCACAATCAATGGGTATTTCTGAGAAGGAGGAGACTGCTGGTGTTCCAAATCCAAATGTCCCCCTGGAAGCCCCCCCCCGGAGTCTTTGTGTGGATTGTGAAGAGGCAGCCAGGGTCACCCAGAATCAAGGTGAAGCTCAGGAGAAGGGACAACATGGAATTGATAGGACACTGAATGGGTGGTGAATCTTAGGAGTGGTAAGTTGTGACTGGTGGTGGTTTTATGTTGTCCCAGGGGACCTCGTTTAGACTGAGCAGTTGGCATGGATCTGTCACTGATGGGTCCATTTTGACTGAGTCTTTATCTGAAAATGTACTATTTAATTCAGACTTAAGGCCCAGGCAGAAATACAATAAGATAAGATGAGATATGATGTACTTACCAAACCACTGAAGCAGACACTCACAGTGGAGACTCAAGTTGTTAACTAAGGAAACTGAAAAGGTAAAAACAAAATACATAGGTAAGGGAAATTGTACAGGTGGTATTAATACAGGTGGTTGCTGAGGGACAGCAAAATGAGTATAGAAATTAAATGCATGTAAGTATGAATGTTGGCATGTTTTGTTTGGCAAGCTAAAAACAGACAACTGGTCTATAAGCATTATGTGAGAGGAATGTGGAGGAAGATTTTAGCTAAACTGTACAAATGGCCATCATCTCAAACATATTACATATCATATTATTATACATTAAAATCACATCAGGGTTATCGTTATGATTTGTTAGTTTATTTTAAAAATATTGGGATCATCATTTGCATTTCCTGTATTTTATTTTGTTTTTTTGACATTTGACACTAGAGGGACACGTTGCCATTGAGAAATGCATAATTCACAAAAGTGGGCGGGAACGCTCTACGTCACCAAAATTTGCCCCACATCTAAAACACGTTGCTGTGTAGTTTCATTGAATGGGTATTGAGATTTTGACTCTGAAGAGACATGAAGCTTTCTCAGGCGTTCGCTTTAGTTATTACCAACACATTACATGTTGCTTCTAAATTCATAACGAACATATTAACACATTGAGAGGAATTGACGTCAACCTTTTTTTCCCCTCCGTGCAGCATTGGCCAGCATCACCCGGTAAGCTAACGACAAGGGATTAGCTAATGCTAACATATAGATTACTACAGCAATGATGCGTTTTAGCCATTTGATCGTGGCTGATCAAATCGTGGCTGGTCTTTTTTAACGACAACCAAAAATTCATGTTTACAAATACCGCACCTTGTTGCTACCAGTAGTTGTGATCTGTGTTCTTGATTGCTGATCAATCACTTGAGTTATCAGTATCACCGTCAAAGCCTTTGGCATTCAAACTTTTCGTGTATGTTTCCACATTCATTTCACTTGCCAAACTGCACCCTGTGCACGAATGAATGCATAAGGAAACGTGTAACTCACGACCATTACAATAGGAATTGATTGTGTTGTGGTGCATAACACACATTGGAATGAATGACCAACTTGTACATAGGTGGTGGTTGTACACTGGAAAACAAAATATTATGGGGACTGGCAGGATATGAACAAAGCAATGTGTTAGATATCAACGTTCTGTTTCAAGCAAGCTGCGCTTCAAAGCGTTTGTGTGTATATTGTTAGGGTTAGACTAACTATAAGCTTTTGGACAGTGGTTCCAACTCTCTTTGGAAAGTTATGATGGTGCCTGGTACTGAAGGTGACAAATGTGCAGTAGTCTACTTTTTGTAGTTTACTCATGGGGTCAATGTAATGCTTAATTTATAACTAGATAACACACGCCACCTCACGACATCTCGCTTTGAACCTTATCCTATAAAGTTAGTAAAAATGTATATATTTTTTAAGTCTTCGTTATTCATGACCCAATACTATAATTGGTCACCAAGGTAGTGGCCAGGTGAACAATTTACAGGATTAAGTGTTCTGCCATCACATTATTTTTTTCAGTAGGCAAGCATTTTGGTTAAGGGTCAGTTAACCACCCTAATATTTGAGCCATTACCTTCCTGGCTAATTACAGTGGTGGTTGGTGCAGTCATCCCAGTACCAGGTGATGCTATAATTATAGTCAGTAATTATGGTCAGTAAAGAATAGCAGGTCTGTTGGACTGTGGTGGTTTGGTCTCCCCCAACACACCCTCATGCTATAAAGTAGGAAGTGTACTCATTGTGCAGATAGCAGAGTACACACACAGGCAACACATGTTGGAAGAGGAGAAATCGTAAAAGTCAAGATCAAAAGGGCAAGTACTCTCTCCATCACAATTATTGTTCATTTTGGGCTATGATTGTATCTGCTTTTAACCGTTTGTATTCTATACTACGGTCTTCTTGGATATTTGACAGCATTTAGGCTTTTGTTACTGTTGGAAAGATGGAACCTCTTCATTTATGTTAGTATATTTGTTAATTTTGATGCATGTTTTTTGGAGTTGTCTCTGAATTGTATTAGCAGACGGGTCAGGAAGCACTTCATGTTTTCTGATCTAAAGTGGCATAAAGGAGGACCGGGCCTTAGGAAAATACATTGAGGGCTACTCTTACAAAGAGGCCAGCATGTTTATCACATAGACTTGTTTTTGCAACCCTCAGGAGTAAAACAAACTGTTCTTCACTGTGCCCCCACCTTCATAAAACATCTCTCGATTCAAGTCCCATGAAACAGAAATACACGTTGGGGTCAATGTTGGATTTCACATGTGACGTGTCCCAAAGTGTTTTTTTCTGTCCAAAGGCAGCGAATGAAGGTGATGACGAGTGTTGTCTCAGCAGGGTGTTTCTGTGTTATTGAGGCTCCTCTGTGGGAATGTGTGTGTGTGTCTGTTGTGTTGGTCGGCATGCGTACGGTAAGTGAAGTCTCACGTTTTCCTGCACGTGGATAAAGAACAAGTTATACAGAGATAGTTTGGGTGTTTTTCCCCAAAGATAATGTACTATATAGTACTACTGTTACTTTGGAGCCATACAAACAGTATAAATGTACACAAAGAGAACACCCGGCTAGGAATGGTCTGCCTGTCTCCTTCAGTCTGCTAAATGCCCTAAATCTAAATGTAAATGTTCAATATCTGTCCACAACCTCTCCCATTCTTACTTCTAATATGTAAAGATTAAGTATGACCTGTAACTCAGACAATGTTGGTTACACAAACACACAGGCTCATGTACCTGTTGCATATGAGCTACACCTAGATGCTTTACTAGTTCTTATCTTAAACAATCACAAACACACACACGCACAAAGGGACGCACACACAGAGTTGGCACGATGGGGCAAGATGACGTGAGTGCGGTTATCATAGTGTGCTATATGCTTATAGTGTGTACTGATAAAGACCAGTGTGCCCTGACACTTTGGTGTCTCTCAAGGCCTTTAACCCAGTTCAAATGTTTGAAGAGACCTGATTTCACAATTCTGTCGCAAGGGGTTAACTGGAGAAAGGATTTGGTTTGACCACATTAACCTCCTCCCTATCCTGCTCCCAGCCGTTTCCAAGGCGGTGGCCTTTTCGAGACCAGTTGGAGTATGTCTGCCTGCCTGAGTTGTCTGCCTGCAAATTGGAGTTGTTATGTTCGTGTGTTTTTTTTATATGGAGGATATATTTAGCAGTCATTTCAGGACATGGTTATTGCCAAGTTGGCGTGGTTTGATGATACAAGGCAGAACAAACATCTGCTACAAAGGCTGTAGCTTGTAAATGTTACGCTGTATTTGTTTTTCACTTGCATGTTTTTGTCTCCCTCCTTTTTACTTGTATAGCCTTCTAGTTTACTTCAGTTGTGCTAATCTGAGTATGTCATGCTTCATGAATTCTGATTTGAAAGCCAGGGGTAAGTTGTGAGTGCAAGGCTGTACCTGTCTGGTTGGATACCGACAGGTGTATTCCTTTGTGTCCTGCACAGACTACTTTCATCAGAGCAAGGCACAAAATGACAAAGCTCACAATACTTCTCTTGCGTGTCCCAAAGACATGGTGGTGTCTTCAGGGCACTCCAGAAGCCAGCACAGTCAGCACATCTCGATTATATAGTACATGTTTGAGACCAGGTTGAATGGAAGCCGAGGTTCACAGTATGGATGTGTTACCTAAAATCTGCGGAAACTGTGAAGCTGTAACTTCATCAGGGAAACCAAAATACACAAGAAATGTGTCCAGCTCATTCATTAAATCTATAAAGAATGTAGTCTGTTCTGAAGGCAAAAATAATTTTTTTACTGTATTAGATGACGTTAGACCTTAAATTGGCTTTCATCAAAGCACATCTTTTGTTGTTGCATAATATCTGAATTGAGGTTATTCTAGAGGGATGCTAAATTATTTTAATATTAGCCAATAAGCCAATAACGGGTGAAATGTTGGAGTAGCGAGGTGTGAAAGTAATGTTCTTCTTTGCCCCTCAGGCACTGAAGTTTGACTGTAGTTTGTAAGAGTGCAAGACATGCAAATAAGCCAAGAATGAGCACGACTCTCTCCTTCAAAAGCCTTTGCCGGGAACCCTTCCTTCGCTATCGAAGTATTTCCGTGCCTGCATGCCGCAGTACAGCACCAACCTAATTCCAACCCTGGATAGTTCAAAGACCTTTACTGTATGCAGCAGCAACGCAAGTAACAAGGAATGCTCCCACTGCTAAGCGATGGGTGGTTTGGAAAACGGCGACGCAGGTTGGAAGGTTTATCCTGGAATCCAGTATTTGTGTTCCATTTGTGTTGTATACTTAGTGCTGCAGCATTGGGTTAAAGAAGGCTATATTTGAGCCAGTTATCTCTTTCTCCTTCACTGGGAGGAAGCATAATTAGCTTATGGGTCCTCTCTTTCGCCACAGCCTCACTCCGTCCCTGCTATCGGAGCGACCCGCGGCCTCCCCGGGTGTAAGACCAGCATACTACCTAACAAGCACCAGCTCAACGGCTTTAAAAGGGACAGGTGAGTTCTCTTCAGTTGAATGAATGAATGAATGAATCATGCTCCCTGTGTCGCCTAGGTAATTAACCCTGAGGTGTATGTTATAAGGCAGCTATTACTATCTTGTGTGTCATATCTAATTGTATTTGTGTGTTTGGGGGTGGTTACAGCAGGGTGTAACCAACCCTCTCTGCATTGACAGTTGACCTTTTGTATTCCTCCAACTCTTCCGGTTATGGTTTTGTGTCTTGTGCTGTGGAAGTATAATACATGCATGTATACTGCCAGGAATATATTTTGCATGAAATTTGGGTTGTTAAGATAACAATTTGAAGGGCAGCTATTTTGTAGGTAAATGATCCGTCAAGCATGTTGTATACATCTGAGTGAAAAATGGGTCACTAGGGTTGTAAGCCGCAGGCGTTTAATGTGATTGTACTGAGACAGCGTCTTTTCATCCACCGCCTTCTCCTTATAGAGCTCAGAGTCCAGGCCAGCCTAGACGAAGCCATGCCCCATCAGCCTCTTCATGGCTGTCCCACCAACAGCGTCAGGCTCCATCGGCCGTGTCTGATGTTGCTCCTCATTTTGCTGCTGTGTCCCCTGGAAAATGTGCTGGCCCAAGGAGAAGACAACACCCACGCCAAGGCCCAGTCTCCCACCGTAGTCCTGCAGGATCTCCTGACCCGCTACGGGGACAACTTCACCATCACAGTGCCCCAGCTTCGCGCCCTCCTGTCCCACCTGAGTCGGGACCAGGGGGACGATGCCAACAACACTTCCGTCGCCGCGACCGAGAGACCTCCGGTGGCCACACCCAAAGCCATCAGCTCCAAGGTGAGGACAATATGGGATTTCCCATAAGCAGCAGGGCTGCAGTCAATAAGTCAGTGTGATGGAAAATGTGCCTCATTTAGTACATTTAGAACTATCAAATTTCCCGTTCAACTGCAGCAGAATAGTGGACGAGCATGGACTGTCAATGAGATACTTCCTCAAATCAATATTACATTCGGGAAAACAGCACTGGGGAGCTGTGTGATGCGAATCCGTTAATTAAATGCTGGACAATTCGCTGTTTGAGCTAGCATCCTCGTGTGTATATTTGTGATCTCTTTGTGATCTGTTTGACGCATTGTTCATTTGAAGATCATCTGATAACGAAACAAAACAGTTTGTACCTGAGGAATGCCATTAGACTAGTGTCTCTCCCCAGACCTGAGGTATTTAATGGCAATTTGCATGTGATGTTTATTTTTTATGGAAGCGGTGCCGGGCATCCCACAATGCATGCTCTGCCGGAATCTGAATGAAGTGATGTGATACGATGGAGAATGTACCGGAGGTTTGATGGTGTGATGGCTCTCCCCCTCCAGTGCCTGGCGTCAGACACGTTGGCCGTGTATAACTTCAGCGAGCAGTCAAGGCTGGATGGACAGAGCTTACAGATGTTCTGCCCCACCATGCTACAGCAATTGGACGCAAATGCTTGTGGCATGGAAAAGGAGGAGGGGCTTAGCAGTGAGCCCGCCCCCAGACCTACTGGCTTAGAAGGTGAGCTATGGAATGCCCTCTCTGTCACATGTTCTATTTTTAAATACTCTGTCAACGGTCCACACTTACTAAAGGGTTGTGTTTTTTCTGGCGTTGGAAAGGAAAGAATATGAAATACCTTTTTTATTTTTTTTATTTTTTTGTATTCCAAACTTGTTTCTCTATATCGATCCCATATTCGAGTCAATTTCATGCCTATTGTTTGTACTTAGGCACCAATTACTATAAATTGAGAACACTATTCTTTGCCTACAATCTAACCCTGCTTTTCCACAACTTTCCGACATGACCAAATAGTTCACGGAACAAAGCTCCTGCATGGCAGTAACTGTGCAGATAAGATTACATCTGCATCAGCATCAGCCCCGTGAAAATGACATTGCATCATCATTGCCAGGGTGATGACACCCGGGCCATCAGAAGCCCCTGTCTGCCACAGTGTGAGATTGCATGGCCGCCTGTGTCCTCTAAAACCGCCTGAACGCCCATCAGACCTCGCTGGTTCTCCGCAGTCAGCAGATACTTCCCAGGAGCAGCGAGCGCTCCCATGTGAAGATGCTGTCTCGGTGAGACTGCAGCGGTGCTCTTCAAATGTCACCCCGGCTCCCCCCTCGCTGTAACTCCACGTAGCCTCCAAACCCCCCCCCCCCATCCGGTGGGGGCCGTATCTTTGGAAATCGGAGCGGTCCAAGATTTGCATTGATTGTTAATCTGTGATGAACCCTAGGTGATGATGGCAGCGCTGGCAGCGCTGCTCAATTGGTGAAGATATGTGTGCGTGTAAATTTGATTCATTAGAGTTATTATTATTAGTCATATTATTAACAACAGGGACCCTAAAAGGGTAAGTGGGTAAAACGGGCTTTGAACCGTTGATGTACCCCGGCATTTATCTATTCATCCATCCGACTATCCATAACGTCTGAGTGTCCAAACCCATCACTGTGTGTGTTGTGTTGTGAGGATTGAGTTTTTAAAAGTTAATTTGATCTTACTTTTCTAGGTGATACAGGTTTTCCTGTCGCTTCAATCTGCTATTTATTTCACCATCATGTGTGCGGGCAGCAGAAGTTTCCTCTTAGTGGTTAAAAGTGGAATTATAGTATAGTAGAATTGCAACGATATTATAATTGAACATTGTATGGGATTTTGCTCGTTTCTGCCACGCAAATGCAAATATTGACATGACTTTCATCGGGTGATGAAATAATCGTGTACGCTTTGCCTTTAAGCTGACCCGCTCGTCTGTTTCCCTCCTCCTCATCCGTCTCCCGTGATCCACTGCCCGCATGTATGCTTCTGTGACAAGCCGGTCTTCCTAATGGATCATGTGATCAGAATGATGACCCCGGTTTTCTGTGTAGTCGGAGGGTTCCGGTATAAAGACACCCCTCCCTTGTTTATCGACGTGTACATATTCCCCCTTTGGCACTAAGGCAGACATCGGCTTTTAGTAACTTTTACATTAGAGTTGTATAATTCACTGTTATGTCCTAAATTATGCTGTTAATGTGCTTCAGTGATTGACTGCAAATATTAACCGCCGCCTCTGATCGTGGCAAAGATCGATCACATGCTTTTTCCTTTCCCTTCTCCTTTTCCCCCTCTGTTCCGTCGTGGAGAGAGTGGGCGTACGGGACAGAGCTCAGGGTGTTCCGCCGTACCGCGTGTGGGTCGAAAGGGCTCCGTTAGAACGAGACCTACTGGTGCTCTACACACACAGACGGACGGACGCACGCTTTAAGACAAACAGAATCAGGGTCTGCGACCTAATGAACCCCCGTTAACCCCCGTCTCCGCAACTCACACCTGTGTCCCTCGGAATCCCCCGTTGCTCGTTTAAAAAGTTCAGAATTGAAAAGGTGTTGTTTTACAGAAAGAATTAGTCCCGGACCCGGAGCACTTCTGTCCACCATCCTGTCAAAAGTCAACGTCCAAGCTGCATCCCAGTGCCCCCCCCACACACACACACACACACAGCGGGCTCAGGAACCCCGACACCCAGTAGGCGTGTATGAATGTACAGCTTTTGTAGCTTAGCAGAGTAAATAACTAATGTGCTAAATCAAGCGTCGTTATTATTATTATTATCGCTGGTATTTCTCTGTGCTCTAAAACCAAACGTGACGATTTCTGGGCTCTGGATGGAGGTGCGGGGGTGAGGGTGAGGGGGTGAGGGAGCCGGAGAGGGGGAGGACGAGGCCGGGTGACATGCAGGAGGTGCAGGCGGACGGCGCCGTGCGTCAGCACTCTCCGGCGGCTCCGGTGTCGGGGACTGATGACGTTTGCTCCTCTGCGCGATCCGGCCCTTGAATGGCGCCCGCCCGCCCGCACCCGTATCGATCCGCCGCTCAGTTGCAGAGCTCCCAGTCATGACAGGTCAGAACAGATCAGAGGTCAGATCAAGAGAAGGCAGAGCTGTTAGTGATCCATGCCCCCCCCCCCCGGTGGCTGGGACGGTCAAACCGCCAGCCAGCAGATTAACCTAATGGGAGAGGATGGCGGCTTTAGCTTAGCTTTAGAGAACGCCGGACCTCCCAGACTGGGGATAGGTTGGCTGGTCCTCGAAGGGGGACATCAGTCACACCACCCAGGTGTGGGTGTGAGCAGTCGTTACGAGACGTTTTAAGGAAAAAGTGCAGCTTCTGACATCACAGGTGTGTCCACCTGTGATGTGTGACGGACAGATGAGGGACGGTTTGCCACGGTCCACTGGGGTAGTGCTGGTGGACCCATCCTATCCGTCACACGTCTAGGTGGACACGCCCACCTGTGATGTCAGAAGTGGCACATTTTCAGAAACAGCTTGTGCTGGTTAATGACCCCCACACCTGGTGGGGTAGCATGTGTCCCGTTTGATGCCCGTATCTGGAGCTGTTTGCCCCCCCTCCTCGGTCAGACTGGTGAAGCACTGAGCCTGCCCGCGCTGTGCATGTACAGGCTGTCACCTTGTGCCATTTTGTTTTGTAAATAAAATAGTTTTGCACAAATGCGTCCATTTGAGTCGTCCTTTATTTTCTGAGAGTCATTTTAAGTGTTTCGTCTTTTCTGATTGCGCTCTTGTACAAAGTGTTGTTTTTTATTTAAGATGAATAGGCTGCATTGAGTCAACACATGAAGTTATAAAGAGGTTCTTCTTTAGAGCTAAGTAGTGTGCCCTCTGAGGTCAAGCAACTTTTAAGTATATATGTGTGGGTGTTTAAATATATGTGTGTGTGTATCTATGATATGTGTATATATATATGATCTAATGTGTAAATATAAATAG
>JAOPUD010000140.1:3754692-3768058 GCA_027122715.1 Trisopterus minutus
GGGGGTGGGTTGTGGTGGGCAGTGGGAATGAGGGAAGCTGGAACTGCATGGGGAGCTATGGGACGAGGGAGTAGACTGTAATAGAGAGGGGGAGACTGGGGGAAGAGGGAGACCGGGCGGGAAGAGTGAGACCGGTGGTAGGGGTAGACCGTTTTTCTGAAAGCATTGGAAGTGTAAGTGAGGCAACACTACTTAGTGGAGCGTCGTTCTCCCCCCTGCAGGCCTTTCACCCTCCCACTGGTGCTGAGGACCGGGAACAAACCGCAGTTTGAGCTGGAGGAGGAGGAAGAGGAGGAAGACACCAGGCCTATGGAGGTAACCCACCCTGAACACACACGCAACGGCCGTCATCATTTGTGTCGGCTCCTTCCTCCCGTGCTGCTTTTTACGAGCGAGTGTTGTTTTTTGTTTTTTTTTCCTCTTCCCTCAACAACAGAACCAGAACCCCAACCACGCTCCCAGGGACCAGTTCTGCCAGGACCCGGCCCTGCTGAGGGAGCGGGCGGAGGCCAGGCGGGCCGCCGTCCACCAGAGGAAGGGGTAAAGCACCGCTGCACCTCCTGCCCCTGCCACAGCTCTGCGGTATCTCTCCGTTACATCTCAGATGTTGAGAGAGAGAAAGATACCGATACCGAGTTATGGCAGAGAGGGGATGGTTACGCCATTTTCTTATCTTTATAAAATGATGACAGTTCAAGTAAAAGGTTTAAAGGTGACACATTATACCGCCAGGTGTGAGTGTGATTAGCCGTTACAAGCCGTATTGCAAATCGGCTTCTTCTGACATCACAAGTGGGCGCGTCCACCTAGATGTGTGACGGCTAGATGAGCAACGTGTGCCACAGTCCACGGGGCAGGCCGGTGGCCTGATCTATCCGGCACACATCTAGGTGGGCACGCCCACTTGTGATGTCAGAAAAGGCAGATTTCCAAAACGGCTTGTAACGGCTACTCACACTGACAAAATGATAAGGTGTTATAGGCAAGACCAACTTGCGGGGCCCTCCCAGGTTTGAAGGCCGTGCCGGGGCAGGGCTAACCCCTGTAAACACCCCTTCAATAGACGCTTTTCACAGAGCAGTCATCCGAGGACAAACACAGCTGGCGCACATAACACTCATTATCAGACTAGGCCTTTTATACAGCAGAGCCATAATGAGTGGTATGGGCCACAGCTGTGTCCGTCCCGAGAGGACTCCTCTGTGGAAAGGGGTCCATTAAGCTTTGATGAGAGGACAGGGGATTACCTGCTCACCTAATGAGCAGGTTATGCCTGCAATGGGGCTTGACCATTTTGATGACACTTTGCAATGGCCGCCTATATTTCGGAAGTGTTGGAGCATAGGAATGTTATGGGCCGTAATGGTGTTTTGGTAATTTTTGAGTTATTAATCATGAAATTATGTGTTTAGAAACTACCACAGCGTTTCTATTGCGAGATGTGGCAAAACAACGTTTTGTTTTGTTACGGTATATTTACATTTATTTTGGATTTGACATAACCCAGTCGTCTTAAACGAAAGGAGAGTATGGCCAACAAAAGAATCCCATGATGCATTTGGTTGTTCAAGCCCTGTAGCACGCCTTAACCCTTAAGAGGGAGTCATCTAATGCAAACCAATATACAATAGGTGTAATGTTTTGGCGTCATGTTAATGAAAGTAAAACTCAAATATTCGAACAAATGCTGAAATGTTTCCAATTCGGACAACCCCCAAGAGACCCATCCAGGTTCTGAGCGGTTCCATCCATGTATACAAATCACACATGCATCATTCTGCAGCACCAAGGCACACACACACAGCTGGCATTGGTTCTAACCTCGCCCCTGCCCGTCCCTCCCGTGCGTCACAGCTATCGCCCCGAGCCGGCGGGCAGCGTGGTGGGCAAGCCCAAGGGCCAGGGCCAGACCCAGGAGACGGTACAGGACCGCCGCAAGAAAGAGGCCAGCAAGGGACGGGGGGCCAACCACAACCGCCGCAACATGGCCGACCGCAAGAGGAACAAGGGCATGATTCCCTCCTGAAACCCCTCCTGTGTAGAACGGGAAGTACAGTAAACCATATCCGTCCCCCTCCTCCTTTCCGCTCGGTGGACAAACTGACAAACTGATGGCAGGTAGAAAGTCAGACTCGGTGTGAGTGAAAGGGTTTAGGGGGGGACTGAAGATGGAGGACGATGTATCCGACTGCCTATTGTTCTAACAGCTCTGCCATATTAACTAGAAGTTAAAATGTTCCATCAAAAGGAATGACCTGAGGTTGATGATGACAAGTTGCCTAGTTTTTTCTCCACTTAGGTCATGTCTTGTTTTGTTTTGCTATCGGAGCAAACCAAGCAGAATAAATTCCAGTTTTTTGTTATTAAACCAGTTTAATAACAGTTTACAGTTTTCATCCCCACATTCTTCCAGTTCAATTTCCTTTAAAAAAAAAAGACTAAAGTGCACAATGTGTTGCAGTGATTTGATTAGAGAAAACAAAAAGCAAGAATTTTCTTTCATTAGATATTCTTTGTTTATTAATATATAGAATGCATTCATTATTTAATTTTTTTTACATCATTTACATCGAAAGAACAACATTAGGAACAACACGAAAGGGAAGGAGAAGATGCTCTTACTGCATCTGGAAGAGCGACCAGACCTCACCTGATTCACTGTGCAGAACAACGTAGGAGCGGGTAAACAAGGTTCTACTACAGCCTCTACTGGATTACTTGTGGCGGAGAGCTTGTCCACCCTTCAGCTTCTCTCATTCACCAATGCCTAGTGTAGGCAGAACTATATTTACAGTACTTTTAGCCGCTCTTATCCACACATCACTCTTGTGCGTGTTTGTGTGCGGGAGTGCACATGCTGTAAAGATGAAATTCCCCTCTCAAATGTGAGGGAGAGCTACTTTTCACAGTTTTTTTTATGAGCAGAATAGCAAATCTATCGGAGCGTTTTGTTACTGAAAAGCACATTTGTGGTTGCTTTATTTGGAGTTGTCATTAAAACACATAATAAACAGAATACTACAATACTGTTTCTAGATCATATCGGCCAAAGGAAACAAGACAATTACACCCAAATCAAGTATACATTCCAGTAGGTGATGCATGCTGGAAGCACCCGATTCAAAAGGCAAAATGTTCTTTCTAAAAGTCATGTATCGAATTCCTAACCCGTACCAGCGATCATCAGTATAAGGTTCCAATCCCAGAGGGTGCTCAGTGATAGTGTGCAGAGAACAGGGGGAGGAAGGAAAATAGGAAGTGTTGAATTAAATTGAAACAAATACATATTCGGTACAAATATGTATATTAAATACATATGTATATATATTTGTATGCAGTGTAACACTTTCATTTTTCAAATCTATCTTCTGGGACGTGGTGCTGCACAATAAGCTCATCTCTGTGCTACGGTTTATGGATTTGGATATGCTGAACCTGAATTATTGCAAATCATACGGTTGTATTTTCTCCGATTGGTCGTTCCAGTGAGTTGACATCAATGTGTCCAATATAATGTTCTGCTATGGCTGCATGTGATCGGCTACAGAGAGAGCAGTGTACATCTGTGCACAAGCTATGCCCTGCTGGGTGGTTGGCTGCATGGTTCAAGTGTAACAGAATGGTTCTTACAGCATAAGAACACCGTCAAGGACGTTGTCATGAACCACACACGCCAGAGGAACCATGTGACCCTCTACATAGAGCGTTATATCAGGGTAAAGTACTCCTGGGATTTCCTTGGACATAAAATAAATGTAGCCAATCCGATCACCTGATCCGACAACCAGGGATTACCCTGAAACATCCTATATGAAAAGCTGCTTCCATTGTGGAATAATGTTCTCTGTTCCCCTCACAGTCTATGATGCTACATTAACACAGGGTTAGGAGGAAATGCAATGCCGGTGTAGTGGTCTGTTTAGTAGTCATTAAAACTCTGTGGATCTTGGTTTTGCTAGAGTGTGAGCCCATGCATAATATCCTGAAATATTAGACGGAGAGACTGGTTGCATTCCCATGAATTAATTCTTTTTGGAAGGGAATTACGAATTTGTCAGGTGCCTGCAGTTAGGTGGGTTTGTTCAGTCTAACACACACACACAGGTACAGTAACATGATTCTCTGAAAGAGTACCCTGCCGTCCACAACAGCGGTACAGTACTACAGTATTTGACCTTTTTTCTCTTGTAACATTGACCTATACTGACTCTTCCAGTTTCTCCCTCCGGGTAACCCAACACCCCGACCCTAAGTCAGGGACTGGACAGGGCTAGCTGCAGTGAGCCAAGTGGTCCGGTTTGACAAGCACATACTTCTAGCCATGCTCTGGGGTGGAGGGTTGTGGATGGAGGAAGTAGCAGAGAGGTTTGGGTCCAGGCTGAGGACCGGTGTGGGGCGGGGAAGGCTGGCGACACCAACTTGCGTCCGACATTAACTCTCTCTGCAGATGTTACCTGAACATAGAAGAGGAGAGGGTCACACGAGTGCTAAAGGTTGTATCTGGAAAGATTGTGATTGTTAAGAAAAGTATGTTCAAATGTATGTGCCGGTCAAACATGTGCAAACCTACGGTAATGTTTGCCTTCATTGGGAAATTTGCAGTGGTTCGCTGAATGGTGATGAAAGCATAAAGGATGTTGCGTAACTTTGCCACACACACACACACACACACACACAAGGTGTCAACCTTTAGCTTGCAGCCAACTGAAAAATTAACCAACCCATTTCCACAGCACCTCAGTGTCGCCAACGTGTAACTCAAAAGCCGTGTGGGATCACCCTGTATCAGCTCATGCAGACCCTGACTTTTGCCCTGCTGGGAGGCGGGTCAATGTGTTTCTCTGCACACCGCTTCACGCTATCTCACAGGTGTGGATAAGGGATCAGTGTACCGAGTATGCTGCGTTTGCACAGGGGACAGGTGTGCTGCAGGATCAGCCAGGGGTCCACGCAATCTCTGTGGTACTCGTGGTGGCAGGGCAGCACCCGCAGACACTACAGGGCACACACAAGATAACAAACCCAGTAAAGTAGTAGCAACAGCAGAGGTAGTGGGCCCTTAGGACTGCTTTCCCTTTTTTCTTTTCAAGCTCATCCGATTGCAGCCAGTGGTAGTAGCAAAAGCCTAAACAGAAATCTAGAAATAATGTCTTTGATGGAAGCTTGCATTATTATTAAATGATGATAGCTCAAACAAAAGGTTTATTTTACCTTTAAAAAAAACAAAAAACAGCACTGTATAACAATCTAATGTTACATTCAACACAATTCACCACTCCCCCTCAAGGCTTTACAAACAGAATAATTGAAGTAGATACGCAGGCTAACCATGTATAGAGCGACGTGTGGGTGAATCACCGGTGGGTATGAAGACCTTCCTTCCTCTTACACTGACCTGGTTATTGTTGAAGGGCTCCAGGCACACCGCACAGTTCTCCGCCTCCATTGGCTGGGATGAGTCACACCAGGGCTTGGGCTGGCAGTATGTCTTGGTCTTCAGGGCAGACATTCTCCTCAGTATGTCTTGTTTGGATGACTAGCCAAAGAAAAGCCATAAAAAATGAGTTTCTCAAAACAATACTAAACGTCCATTTATTTTATTAAACCTTTGTTCATCCGGGTTGGTCTCATTGAGATTACAAATCAATTTTGCTTGCTTTAAGTAAAGAAGTAACAAAGATTAGATGTTATTAATGGACACGGTTTTAACGTAGTGTACCTCCATGTCATCAGTGAGCTGGTTGTCGTGGTACTGCCAGCGGGCTTGAACTATGACCCCCGTGCTGAGGACCACAGCCACCATCAGGACAGTGTTCCAAAGCTGCTGCAGGTATTTCTGTCAAACCCAGACCCAGGTAAGAAGGGTTTCAGTCATTCAGGGATTTAGACAGACAACCGTTTCTTAGGGGTTAAACCAAAGCAATGGACAAGAAAATCATAAAGCATAATAATGTAAATAATACATATATTTTTTTATCTTTCTTGAAGCTATGTGGCATGTAAGGCAATCTCAAATGAACACTGCTAAAAACACATGAGTAAGTCAACAGAGGTTTCAGGTGCATGCTTGCAATGCATGTGCATTCTTTGAGTGCCTTGTGTGTGGGTGTGACGTGCCTGAACCTGGGAGTTGGTCTCTCCGGTACAGATCACCCCCTGCCACTCTCCGTACAGACCGCCTCTCGAACGGCCGCAAGATGACCACAGGGTCAGGGTGGCCCCCTGCACACACAGACACCCGAGGTAACACACTCGCTGGAGAGGTCCATGTGGTAGCAGGTGGACTGAAACAACTGGGAACAGAGCTGTCTGTTCTAACCGGTGAACGATTAATGCTGGTATAGCGACTCACCAGGTTATCCTGTAATATAGTCTTGTATGTGATCTTGGCTGTTGCATGAAGGCCCCTGTACGGAAATCAATTGTCTTTCTGCTCATTGGTCAAAGGTAAAAGCCATAGGCCACTGAAATTGCCCTATAACAAAAATGAACTATGGGACATTTTAAACCAGATATGTTTGTTAGTTACAAAAAAGGGACAGTCATTATGAATTTATCTTGTCTCACATGTTTTAAATATTGACATTAGAGAGATGTCTCAGTGTGGTATTTTTTTCAAATTTGATCTATTATCTGTTTCTGGAAACTTCTCTCTCCCATGGAAGCCAGGCTTGAGGTGTGTGTGCCTTACCTGAGAAGTGCGCCAATCAGCTTGGTGACATTCTCCGACGTCTGGATGATGATGATGGGTTTGGACAACACTTGGGACAAATCCATCTGTGAAGTCCCAGCACAGGTTTACATCATGCATTCCACTAGTACAGTAGAACGCCGCCAGCAGGTAAATACGACAGGGTGGTGTCCTTCCAAAGCCTCCCACCCATCTCGACAACATCAACATAGTTCTACACACACTGGGCTCTCCTGCTCGTAATTTACCTCACTGACGGTGTTGTGGTTGAGGGCCAGAATGATGAGTGCAGATGCTCCCAGCACCAAGGCTCGTTTCATCTGGGAAATACAAAGAATGCTTATTTATAGGTTTCATTATACTATATACTTTTTTGGACAATTGAGGAATGTCTCAGTGATCCTCAATTGTTCAATATTCAAAATGTAATTTTAATATGACAGGCAATCAAATGGTATAGTGTGGAACATACTGTATATAAATTAGAGGTTATAGCAAACAGAGAACAATGCCATAAGGGAGAAAAAGAAAAAAACAAGAACTTGTAATTTAGCACTGACTTTGTTGACTACTGTATCGGCAAAAGAATCCTGGTTCCCAGTGGAAGATTGTATCTCCATCTTCAGAGGGACTACTCCAATCCATGGCTCCCTGTCCTGAGCAGCAGCTTCCCCTTCAACTTCGGTTATCTGGGATCGCTCATCCTGCACCTAACGACAGAAAATATGACAGCAGCTGGACAACTGACGACCCCACCAAGACCAGGAGTAATTTAAGAGTTTAATAAAATAAATCCAACAAACGATTTCTCTCTCCCCTGAATAGAGCTCGAATTAGATCCCACAATCGTCATACTATTTAATATTGGTAGAGCATGTCAATCAATTTGAATGAATGAATGAACTGACTCACCAATATCAGATCTCCCTCAAGGTCGTGTTGTTTCCCATAGGAGTTGTCATTATGCCCGGGGACTCCGCCCTGGCGAGCCTCCACCAGCTGTCCCTGTAATACAGCGCTGATTATCGGTCGCTCCTCTGTCACGCAGACCTCCACCACCGCTACCTGTTCACCCGTGACTAACATCTGGATCCAAGAGGAAGTGACCCAAAGAAGGAATCGGACCCAAAAATAGTACCGTGAACAGATCGGAGCCATCGCTGAAGCCGTGTGTAAGAACAAAGTAAAAAAAAAAAAAATAGATCAATAAGTAACGATGTCACCCATCGTTTGCAGAGTGGCTTAGCAAAACAGAGGATAAAAAAAATTGTAAACAAGTGAAAACAACTTCCGGGATGGGCAGGAAATGACGCAGTGAAACGTACAATATTTGACTGAAAACATTTTCTTTCTGAATAAAATCCAAAAAGATTATTTTTGAGACGAATATGCAGCTACTTTTTTATTAAACACGTTTCAGGCTTCAATTCAGGATCCACCGCATTTACATCTCTGTATCTAAAAATGAATCAAGTCACTTTTTTCTATAGGCTAGTCTGTAAGCAGCCCAGCCCGCCTCTCGGGGCGTTCCCAGCGCCGTGTTATTCTCTGGGGCCGGGATGAGAGCCAGCGCCGCTGTAGCAGCAGACGGCATCGTCCAACCAGTAACCCGGTGAGCTGGTCGCATGTCGGGCTGCAGAACTGCGAAACGCCTGACCATTCTGGATTAAAGTCTCGTTTTACTAGCTGCGTCTTTCGAAAGGCACCATGAGTGGTGTGGTTGGGAACTTAAGTCCTAAACAGGCCGGCGCCCTGGAACAGGTGAGTTTAGGCGAACTAGACATTTAATATAATGTGTTATTGTAGGTGATAATAATTGCACCAATTTACATAGCGTTATCCAAGCATGCTTTATTATTGGTGTCTATATTGTGCTGTTAGACGACTTGGAGTCAGCGTTTCTTGGTTATGTGGATATTAAATGTGGTTTCGGCAAATGTTGATTTTTGGTGCGTAGTTTTGGTAACTAACTATGTTATTAGGATGTGAAAAGCTGTCGTTTTTTCAGACATTACCCACAGACAACGCTTTCACAGTAGATGATATCCAATCGCTATGCAGGGCATTATCCAGTCTGCATGAATATTGTTTCAGGATAATTATTATCCATGTTGTAGAAGACCGAGAGCATGATTTAAATAGCAAGTTTGTACTCCTCACACAAGATTTGTATGATTGTCACACCTCGGGTTTTCGATTCAAATCTTTCAATTTTGTTACATTAAAAAACATGCTTGGTTGTGATCAATAACTATCTCCCCTTCTCAAACACTTTGCCACTCTCAAATGTATTTCTTCTTTATTATTTTTTTCTCTTATCCTCTTTCTAACTATCGCCACCTCAATGTTACAGTTTCGAGAGCAAGTCAGTGACCTTCTTCCTCAACTTCCTGCACAAAGTGATCACTTCCTATTGCGATGGCTAAGAGGTAATAAACCAATGTGTCACCTGTTGCATGATGCTTATTTAACTGCACACAGTTAATGGCTATGCAGTGATCAGTTAAACAAGCCACGATGGGAAAACACATACATGTTTAAGCCAAAGCACTAGATGAGGGCACTAAGCGGGCAATAACAATGGCAATGGGAATCGTTACATGTTAAGGCTAACCATTCTGGCTGGGTGAGCAACCTTGTGCGTGAGCCTAATCCATGTTTAATCAGATTAAAAGTGGACATTTCTCCAGACTGAACTGACTCAAGTCCACCACACAGACAGACAGACACACAGACAGACAGGGTAATAATATAGATCAATTTTACATTCCATTGTGTTTGACTGGCAAACAAGACCAGTTAGTAAAGCAGCCAGACTAAACAAGTGAATAGTTTCTTATCTTTCTTTTCTATGGCAGAAGTAAATCCCTAATCCTTTCCACATGCGCTGTACACGTTAAGATTTATATTGACATTTAAAGGTTATTTCAAGATAAACCTGTGAAAAGTTTATCACTTGAGGGGCTGCAAAAAACGCAAAGAAAAAGCGTAACAAAGAAAATTATTAAAGAAATCTTTAAAAAGTATGCGACTATAGTGGCGAATTAGGTACATTTTGACCCATGACCACTTCCCCATTGATAGTGACAGTTGGGGTTTGGAGGCAGGGTCAATAAGGAGAAGATAGATTTCCTTTTGTATCCAAAATAGACGCTTAAACCAACTAGGGCTCCAACTTACCATGAACAAATCATTTGTGCAGTAATGAAGATTCACAGTTTCATTCAACTGTCCTAATCTATTTTATTGCTGTTCTTCCTCTTTCTTCTTTAGCCCGAAACTTTAATCTTCAGAAATCTGAAGCAATGCTACGAAAGGTACACCCTCAAAGACTGTATGTGTCTGTGTCTGTGTCTGTGTCTGTGTCTGTGTCTGTGTCTGTGTCTGTGTGTCTGCGAGCGCACATCTATCTGTGGGCTAGGTTGGCTAATCCTGTCTTTCAAAATGCTTGATATTTGTGAAAGTTCCTGTTGTTGTTGTTGTTGTTTCAATGTGGCCAAGAGAATGTAGTATGTAGAGAATTGATTGATTTAATAACAATTTTACAATATTAAAATATAATAATAAAATATAATAATCTAGCTGCTTGGGATGTTTGTTGTGTAACCTTTGCACAAGAATAAAAACATAAACAATTATATTGTCACAAATCTTAACCATCCATTGTGTTCTCAACACTGGTTGGACTAATTGCACTAGTTTGACTGGTTTGACATGTTGTGGTTGAGCGTATTGCATAGCCCTACATAGCAGCATACATAAATAGTTTGTGTATTTAGTTAATGATGGAGATGATCCTCTATATGCTGATACTACTAGAATTAGCTTCAATAATCTTGTAAGCTAATCAACATATGACACCCTATGCTACTGGGAGCCCAGCAGAACCTGATGTGAACCTACTTATTATTTGTTTCGTGTTTGTGGTTCGATTTAATGTATTTTACTTGCATTTGCGAAAAATCTGGGTGATTCAAGGCTAAAACCTAATAAAAAAAAATGTCATACACGTATGAAAACTTTTTAGACGTTTTAGTAAAAATTGATCCATTTCAACAAATAGCCACAAATGTAAATATATTTCTGATTACATTACCATGTACTTGCAGGCGGACAGTGGACACAGTTTAAGATAATATCCTTCTTGTCCTTATTGTATGCAACATCTCGACCTCACCCCATTCTATCTAATGTCTGCCTGTAATCGCTTGATACGACACATTGTTGAGGAATTCATGAAGATGGGAATTAGATGCCGTGGACCCAGGATTATTTCTTATATTTGTATACAGAGAGAAGTACATTCAGCTGTGTTTCTGAGGAAATCAAAGAGGAGAGGTTTATAGGAAAAACGACAATGAACACAGTGGTCATGGTGGGAGGACATTGGGACGATAATATTTATTATTTACACCGTTGTTTATGCTAGCTGTCTGTTCGACTTGTATGTGTGGACCAGAGAGGGCTTGTGTAGACATATGCAGGGAGATATGGCCGTCTGCCAGCCGGAGTAAAGGAACACAATGGTCAGAAAAAGGTAGTTGTGTATGCAAATAGAAGTCGTAACATACGGGGGCTGGATTGATTTGCTGATTCTAACCCACTTGTCCTTCCCTCGACAGCACATGGAGTTCCGAAAACAATTGCACGTTGATAAAATCATTACCGAATGGAGGCCTCCAGAGGTAAATTATTCAAGACCTCCTGAGTCCTGAATCCTGAGACACTTGTAGCTGCTATTGCACCTAGCTCTACGACTGTTGATTCAGCCAGTAGCCTCTACGAAGAAATAACTCCATGATTGTACTGTGATTAAAAAAATTTGTTTGATAAATGCTAGCATTGCTATTTATAATGCTAGCAATACTTATTAATGTATATTTTCCATCTATAAATATAGGCTATATAATACTCTGCATCATTAGTCGATAGTTGAACCTTGTTGTATTTCTACCACGGGCAGGTGTTGGAGAAGTATCTCTCTGGAGCGATGTGCGGTAACGACAGGGAGGGCAGTCCTATCTGGTATGACATCATCGGCCCCATGGATCCCAAAGGTCTCTTCCTGTCTGCGGCCAAGCAAGACTTCATCAAGTCCAAGATCAGAGACTGCGAGATTTTGCAGAAGGAATGTGACCTGCAGTCCCAGAGGGTAAAGGGCAGAAACAAAACAACATAGCAGAAAGTGAAGCTACGCTACAGGTCCTCAGAAGTAGTGGTGGTGGTGGCTGATAGGGATATGCGATAAGATTTAATAAATGATCAGGGTAAACGTGAGAACTTTTACTCTTTACTTTTAGTAACAAGTAATTTATTCATCCCTGACAGGAAATAAGTATCCATAACAATATGTGGATCAATTTAAAATAGTCCATCCTGGCTATATATCATAGTATCATATCATATCGTATTATAGTAAGCATAATGAAAACCAAAACTAGTCTCTTACCTTGCTATCTGACGATAAGTCGATATCTTTATTTTATGACTGTACCTCACCACTCAGACAAGATAGTGTACTGTACTGCATTGCAGGTACAGCTTTGAGTCAGTAATCTATCACCGAGAGAACAGAAATTTTAATGGGAAATGAATGGACTGCATTTATAAAGCGTTTTACTAACCAGTGGTCACTCAAAGCGATTTTGCAATATTGCCTAAAATTAACCCATTCATACACCCATTCACACACTGATGGCGGTGTCAGCCATGCAAGATGACAGCCAGCTCGTCGGGAGCAGTTAGGGTTAGGTCTTGTTTAGGGACACCTCAAAACTCAGCCATAAGAAGCCGGGGATCAAACTAGCAACCCTCCGGTTACCAATCAACCAGCTCAAAGGTTTTTGTGGTTATAGCTGCTCCATATACCAAACCGACACCAGTATTTTGTGTGAGGCTTCTGACTTAAGCTGTAGTCGGAAGCATCGTGTCATGGCTGAGTCACTTACGTGGAACACTCTTCTCAACATCAAAACACACTAGCCAAAATAACATTCCATGTAAGACTTGCTGGACTGGATTGCCGTCAGCTGGGCTCCCTCAAGCATGAGGACAAAGACTGAGAGGGAGTGCAGGGCTCTGGGATGGTTAGCCCTCGAAATGATAACAGGCAAAAACCTACACTTCGGTATGGTTACCTGGCTGGATGTTCGCAGAATTAATTTGCCTTGGTTTCTGTAATGATTGACGTGGGTCTAGACTTTTTTCAAAAGGGCCGAATAGCATCAAATGACATCTGAAAAGCTGACTAGAGGCCACTAGAGGCTGCTAACCAGAAAACGTACATGGTGAAAAACACACATTTGTGTTTAGGAAGCCACCCAACACACTATCTAATACATAGTACCTCACATTTGCACTCCACAAAATGTCCCAACAGTAAAGATACTTTGAATACACTTGGAATGCTATTTGCCTCGCCATCTGTTTTTGTTGTTTTTTGTTGTTGTTGTTGTTGTTCTGATCTGTGTATTTCAATGTTTTTTTCCTAGCTGGGAAAGAACATTGAATCGATCACCATGGTCTTTGATGTTGAAGGCTTGGGGATGAAACACATATGGAAACCTGCCATTGATACATTTTCAGAGGTACGCACACACAGGCACATACAAACACACACACACACACACACACACACACACACACACACACACACACACACACACACACACACAC